>NMUG010006291.1:0-12666 GCA_002855965.1 Monotropa hypopitys | reverse complement strand
AGAGGTTCAGACTGAAATGAAAACAAAAGAGTTGGGGCCGCACTTTAACCCTTAAAACATCTCAAGTCGCGCATAACAGTACATCCCCGTCCGGACGAAGCTTTCCCCGTCCGGACGAAGACCTTAGTTCTTCCGGACGAAGGCCACCCTCGTCCGGACCAAGCCAAAACAGACCAAACCCTACTCGGCAAAACCTCCCGTCCGGAACCTAAAGGGTCCCCGTCCGGAGGGACACAAAGAATTCGATAAAATCAACCAAACTTGATTTTATGGATTTATTAACGACGAAAAGAATTCGATAAAACTTTTGGAGTGTTACATCTTGGGCCAGTGTACTTTTTGATTCTGGTGCATCGCACTCTTTTCTTACTATATCTTTTGTACGTGCTTTGGAGCTTGATTTGGATGTTCTGGATCCACCTTTGTTCGTTGATACTCCTATTGGAGGTCGTGTCTGCTTGGACAGAGTTTGCATAGACTATGAGTTGACTTTAGAGGACCACCGCTTCACCTTCGATTTAATGTTTTGGGTATGTCCGGTTTTGATCTTATTCTGGGGATGGATTAGTTATCTACCTTCCATGCCAACATCGACTGTCATCGACGCCGAGTGCGGGTATTCTCTCCTGAGGGAGTCTATTTTTACGTGTATGGCGATAGGAAGGAGTCTATTGACTCTTGTTTGTACGATCCGAGGGAGCGTGATTCAGTTAGCTGCATGCTTTCCAGCCTTAGTCTTGATGATGATTCTTCTCAACATAGGGAGTTACCGCTAGTTGTTTGCGAGTTCCCGGATGTCTTTCCGGTGGAGTTACCTGGTTTGCCACCTAGGTAAGAGGTGGAATTTTCTATTGACTTGTTGCCTGGTACATCACCGATTTCTGTGCCACCTTATCGATTTGCGCCAGTGGAGTTACGGAAGTTGAAGTCCCAGTTACAGGAGTTGTATGAGTTGGGTTTCATTCGGCCTAGTTCATCACCTTGGGGTGTGCCAGCTTTATTTGCAAAGAAGAAAGACGGTTCGTTGTGGTTATGCATTGACTACCAAAAGTTGAATCGAGTGACAGTGAAGAACAAATATCTTATGCCAAGGATCGATGATTTATTTGACTAGTTGTGTGGTTCAACATGTTTCTCAAAGATTGATTTACGTTCCGGTTATCACCAGTTGCGAGTATGGGCGGAGGACAATCCTAAGATGGCATTTCGCACTCAATATGGTCATTATGAGTTCGTGGTCATGCCATTCGGCTTGACAAATGCTCTGGCTACATTCATGGATCTCATGAATCACATTTTTTGCATTCATCTTGATTGGTTTGTTATGGTCTTTGTTGATGACCTTCTTATCTATTCGGCTTCAGAGGAGGAGCACCAGACTCATCTCTGTATTGTGTTAGAATTGTTGCGGGAACATTATCTTTATGCCAAACTTAGCAAGTGTGAGTTTTGGCTTCCAGAGGTAAAGTTTCTTGGACACGTGGTGTCGCAGGGTGGAGTTTCCGTTGACCCGAGCAAGATCGACGCAGTTTCTTTATGGCCGCGTCCCCAGAGTGTTTTTTATGTTCACAGCTTCCTTGGGCTTGCGGGTTACTATCGGTGATTCGTTCTAGATTTCTCTCGATTAGCAGCACCTATGACTCGTTTGACCCAGAAGGGTGTTACGTTTTCTTGGGATGATGATTGCGAGATGGCTTTTGAGGAGTTGAAGCGGCGACTAACTTCAGCACCTATTCTTATTGTTTCGGAGCGAGAAGTTGGTTATTCAGTCTATTATGATGCTTCACATGATGGCTTGGGGTGTGTCTTGATACAAGGAGGTAAGGTTATTGCTTACGACTCACGGCAATTGAAGACTCACAAGCGAAATTATCCGACTCATGATTTGGAGTTAGCGGCTATTGTTTATGCCTTAAAGATGTGGAGAAATTATTTGTATGGTGAGAGATTCAAGTGTTTTCCGATCACAAGAGTTTGAAGTATTTTTTCACGCAGAAAGAGCTAAATTTGCGGCAGAGGCGTTGGATGGAATATTTAGAAGATTATGATTTCAAGTTACACTACCATTCCGGTAAGGCAAACACTGTTGTAGACACTTTGAGCAGAAAGTCTTCTCACTTGGCGAGCTTGGCAGTTCTTGATTGGAGATCGATGGAAGATTTGGGTCCGTTTGTTCTACATGCAGAGGAAACCGGAGAGCAGGATATGTTGTGCAATCTATCTATTCATTCAGAGCTTTCTCGTTGGGTGACCGAGGTTCAGGCTGACGATTCAGAGGCAGTCAGAGTTTCGTGCAAAGTTCCTTAGGGGTGATGCTCGACAGGGTTGGATGATTCATGTAGATTCTAGTTTGCGTTATCTTGGTCGATTGTTTGTTCTTGATTCTTGTCGGGGAGGTATATTGCACGAGTTTCACCATTCGCCATTGGCGGTTCATCCTGGAGGTACGAAAATGTATCATGATCTTCGACGACAGTTTTGGTGGCTAGGGATGAAGAAGGACGTGGCAGTATTTGTTTCCAGGTGCCTTACTTGCCAACAAGTAAAGGCCGAGCATCAGCGACCATCAGTTTTACTTCAGCCATTGCCGATTACAGAGTGGAAGTGTGAACATGTGACGATGGATTTTGCTTCAGGCTTTCCAAGATCACCTAGTGGGCAGGATGCTATATGGATCATCGTTGATCGACTGACGAAGATAGTGCATTTTCTACCTATTCGTGTTGCTCAGTCCATGGATTCCTTGAGCCAGTTGTACATTAGAGAGATTATTCGACTCCACGGCGTGCCATCATCTATTGTGTCTGATCGAGATCCCCGATTTACTTCTCGTTTTTGGCAGAGCTTGCAGATTTCTCTTGGGTCAAAGCTTATGTTGAGCATGACTTTTCACTCTCAGACCGATGGGTAGTCCGAGCGTACCATTCAGATTCTGGAGGACATGTTGCGTGTGTGTGTGTTGGATTTTCAGGGGAGTTGGGTTGATCATCTACCATTAATCGAGTTTGTATACAACAACAGTTTTTACTCGAGTATTGGCATGGAACCTTTCGAGGCCTTGTACGGTAGGCCATGTCGCTCTCCTGTTTGTTGGCTTGACATTGGGGAATCCGCTATCATTGATCCTGAAATGATACAGCAAATCACCGACCAAATCAAGAACATTTGTCAGAGATTGCTTATAGCCCAGAGTCGCTACAAGAGTTATGCGGATCAACGTCGCTAAAAGGGAAAGTTGACTCCACACTACATTGGGCCATTCGATATTATTGAGATGATTGGGAAAGTCGCCTATAGACTTTCTTTACCATCGAACATCTCTAGTGTTCATGACGTATTCCATGTTTCTATGTTACGCAAGTACGAGCCGGATCCATCGCATATTATAGATTGGTGAAATATTGAATTGGAAGCCGATGTGTCTTACGAAGAGAGGCCGATACGTGTTCTTGATTCGCGAGAGCAAGTATTGCGGGGTAAAACCATTCCATTGTTGAAAGTCTTATGGAGTAACCATGGGGTTGAGGAAGCCACTTGGGAGTGAGAGGATGAGATTCGCGCTAAATTTCCAGAATTGTTTTGATTGTTTGTATCGATTAATGCTTGTTCTGCATTTTGTACTCACACCGTAGTTAATTTCGGGGTGAAATTCTTTTAAGGTGGTGAGATGTAACGACTTGAATTTCTATAATATTTTCTGGATTTAAAATCGTGCCTTAGATCGGTTCTCATGTATTAAATTCCTTCTTCGACTTATTTCCGTCTTGTGAATATGGTCCCGGGATGCCTTTGCACCCTTAGGCATGGTTTGACTTGAGTTTGGGACATTTCGGGGTAGTTCAGAACCCCTTCTGCTATCATTTTTTCTGATTTTGGTGTAGTTGCACCGGTGCAGGGTGGCTGTGCACCGGTGCAGGAGGATGGTTGGTGCTACTGTTCTGGTTCTGGAGTAGTTGTACCAGTGCAGATGTCATGTGCACCGGTGCAGAGAAGTTCTGAGTCTACTGCTCAAAATGATGGAACAGTTGCACTGGTGCAGCTGATATGTGCACCGGTGCAGGTTGTCTTGTGAGCACATTGTTCGGATATTTAAGCAGTTGCATCAGTGCAGCTAAGGCTTGCACCGGTACAGGGTAGGTTTGCATCAGTGTAGCATTGTTGTGCACCGGTGCAAAGTCAGTCTGGCAGACCTCATTAAGGGCAAACTTGTCTTTCTGTCTTGGGGGCTATATATATCATCTTGAGCCCGATTTCTCTCATTTCTACCCTTCTTCTACATCTCTCTAACCCTAGTCTCTCAAATCCTCTCAACCTCCATTGTTACCAAAGCTTTGAGCTTGAAAATCAAAGCCTTCGGGAGCTCCAATAAAGAAATGCGAAGAACAAACGACGATCCTAGCGGCGAGATCTACACAGGAAGCACCACCACTTCGTTGTTCCTCTGAAATCAGAAGTTAGGGTTTTATCCAAGCTCTTCTAAGGTAGGATTTATCTAACTCTAACATCGTTTATGTTTGTGCCTCCCCTCTCTTGTTCTTAAAATCTCATTGTGTTCGGTAAATTTCGTAAGAGGAATGTTTGATTGAAATTGACATAGAATTACTTGTGTATTGATGAAATTGGTGGGTTGTGGGAAGTTTCTAGGGTCATATCTAGCGTATACTAAGATCAATTTCATATGGAAAACACCCACGAGGAAAGCCCTAAAGTCGTGGAATCATAATTTGGGAAAATTGGGGTTTTGGTCCTACCCTTGTCTAATGGTCAAATTAAGTTCAAATACATGAAATTGGGTATGATTAATCCTTAACAGATGGGGTCTTGATGTATGTCATGTTCAACGAAAAATTAATGCACATTGGTCACGTCGCGGGTTACTATCTCACTTGATCAATCAAATTACAATAACGATATACGTGTCACCTTGACGATACACTGGTTACATTGATGTGTTATGCGGGACTGTGCCTTGTTCAGGGACCTCCCAAATACACACTTGTTACATTGACGTATATTATGGGATTGTGCCTTGTTTAGGGACCTCCCAGACACCGTGACTATGATATGGGATTTTGATACTTGATACGGGGCGACTTGTTTAGGGGTCCTGGGATGATCGCTCCATCCACGACATTGTGCACAATGGGGGCATCGTGAGCCCTCCCAACATTATTAGGGAAGCCAGAGAGGGTTGGTTAGTGTGTTGACGAGCCTCTAACCAAGCCTTGCCCTATCTATGTCACTACGATTAAAGAATTAAGGGTGACTTGTTCAGGGATCCATTTGATACTATGAGTATATCGAATGCCTTGTCTAGGGGTTCTGGAAGTTGATGTTTCAGGTGCCTTGCCTAGGGATCCTATAGACACTTTACGTTAGAATGCCTTGACTAGGGATTCCCTTACTTGATATGACACACAACATGGAACGAAACGTGAACTTAACCAAGTGTTAAATAATATTAAATGAATACCTATGTCGTATGGTTGTGGACTCTTGATTAGTTGTCCTTTGAATCTTTATTGCTACCTATTGTGGACACTTGTTTAGTTGTTCATCGCAAATGTTTATCTCACCTATTTTGTGGGCTCTTGTCTATCTACCCCTTGGAAGTTATTCATCAATTCAAGTGGAACGGTAAATTTCTCTTGTATAGGCTCTTGTCTTGTAGTCTCTTGCACCTTTACTTACTTATGTTGGCTTGACATGTCACTATGTCTTTAGTGGGATCATTTGCCTTGCATTGCATCATTCTTTCATATTTTGATATCACTCTATACATTCCACACACTCGTCACGCCAAGCATGAATGTGTTAGTGATAGATATTTCCTACTTTGGCATGGCACGCCCTCTATTTTTAAATCCACAGGTAAGGACTCGGTTTCAGAAGAGTTTGGAGCTCATTGATTCTTGAGGGTTCCTTGAAGATTAGTGTACTTTTATCATATTTTGGTTGGAGCCCCTTTGGGCATGTAATAAGAGTAAAGATTGTAATAACTGGAGTTTTCTCTTGACTTTTCTCTCTCCCTACTTCTGTGTGTTGGACTTTATATTTATTTCTGCATTCACTCTCGGATTTTCATATTTACGTATATTAGAGTGCCTTGGTATTTAGACTTATTCAAAATTGTGGTGATCCATATTTGTTTCCCCATTTATTAAATGATTCAAAAATGGTTTAAAAATCCAGGGCATGACAGGTGTTCAGTGATAGCGGTCCACTACGAGGCTAGAGAGCAGTGTTACCAGGAAGAAGATTTTTGGGCTAGTGGTGTGCTTGTTGGTAGTCACAAGAACTTGCAGCTTATGTTATTTCCCTCTTTAGATGTTATTTATCTTTGGAAGTTGTTCCTTGTTAGAACTCTGGATTTTACATTAGTACTTTCTAGCCATTGAGGAAATGTTGATCTTGATATTATAGTAGTTTGTCTATGGATGGTAATGTGATCTTTTAATTGTCTTTGTAAGGTTGCTTTGAGGTATTTCTTTTAAGAAAAAATTTTATTCCACATTTTTAATCATTCTTGAAGTATGGGATGTTACAACTTGGTATCATAGCTTAGGTTTTAGGTCCGAGTTAGGGGACCATGTAATAAGTGAAATTTGTATTTGAGGTGTGAGTTGAGTTATGTGATGAGAGTTGTGGTATTAGTGTCTTGTGACTATTGTGTGTGTCTTTGGCACCTATGGGGCTTGCCTTGAAATCCGATTGGAAGAACGTCTGATCAACATTCTCTTCTAATGGGAAGTCTGGGAAAGTTAAGTGGTAAAGCATAATATAACAAGACACTAAGGGTTTGAGTGGTTGGGAAGAGATGGCTAAGTAGTGGACCATAGGATGTCGAGTCATGCATTGAGTGATTGAATTATGGGTGACTAACGCGTGAGTTTTTGGCATCTAACATTTTTTTCCACTATGTTGTTTTTTATTGTGAAGATTTCATGGATCAATGGAACCAAACAATCAAATGCCTGAGAAAGAAGCTAGTGTCAATGGGGGAAACCCTAGTGGTGGAGGGGGTGTTCCACCTATAGTGGGAGAGGAGGCCCGGATGATGGCGGTCATAGCAGAACTAGCTACAAATCAAAACTTGTTTTTCTAGTGGCAGAATAATCAGAATGTGGATAGAGGTATGGGTACTAGACTTCTAGAGAGGTTTAAAAGGCTTTGTAGTATAGTGTTTGAAGGGTCAAATGACCCTAGGGTGGCCGAAGAGTGGTTGAAGGATGTCGAATTGGTCTTAGATACTATGGGAGTGATAGGTGACCAAAGCGTGGTGTTAGCCACTTTTCTTTTTTGAGGTGAGGCTAGAAACTGTTGGGAGTCTTTCAAGAGGCTTGAAGGGGCAGCGACAATTGGTGTTGAGCTGAATGTCCCTAATGTTGTTACTTGGGATAGGTTTGTGAGAGGGTTTAATGAATAATATTATCCGGAAAGTTTCAGGTATGAACAAATTGTAGCTTTTACAAATTTTAGGCAAGAGGGAATGTCAGTAGCAGAGTATGAATCGAAGTTTGCACATTTGTCCAGATATGCGCCGTAGATAGTTAGTACTGAAGGTTTGAGGTGTAATAAATTTCGAATGGGATTAGCACCAATCATGTATACAAAACTTTTACAGTATTGGGAGACTAATTATGCGGATCTTGTATATATGGCTAAGAGGACTTGGGTTGACATGCAAAATACTCGAACGAGGGAGGAGAACAGAAAAAGGTTTAGAAATGTGGATGGAAAAGCAAACAGGAAAGAACTGTGAATCAACCAGGGATCTGAGGGTAAAGACTTTGTGCGAAAGTGTTTCAAGTGCAATGCATCGGGTCACTTAGCAAGGGATTGTGTTGAGGGTGGTAATAGTGTGAAGTGTTTCAAATGTGGAGTCTTTGGGCATAAGTCATTCGAGTGTGAGAAACCGGTGGTTTCAGTGGGAAGTGTGGCTGGGGGAGCAAATAGAGGCACCGCGGGTCAGACTTCTCATGGCAGGGTGTTTGCTTTGGATCGGCAAGCGGCTCGAACTAATCCAGACATGGTGATAGGTATTATTCATGTATCTTCTCTTTATGCACGATTTTTGATTGATTCTGGTGCTACGCATTCCTTTGTATCTACTATTTTTGGTGCATGCATGAATAGAGTATTGTCACCGTTAGGCCACACTTTGCTTGTGTCGACACCAATGGGAAATGTGGTTGAAATGGGGTCTTATTATCCAGGTTGTGAAATTTGGATGGGTGGTGAACCTTTGTTGTCAGACCTGATTTTGTTAGATATGTCAGATTTATATGTAATTTTGGGGATGGATTTCTTAGCCACTCACTTTGCTGTCATTGATTGTGTTAGTAAAGAGATTTTGTTTCAAGTTCCTGGTAAACCCAATTTGAGGATTTGTGGTGATAGTATGGAATGGCCTAGACGTGTCATCTCGTCCTTGAAGGCTATGTCTTTATTGAATAAGGGTTGTGAAGGGTTTTTGGCCTATGTAATTGTTTCTGAGAAAAGTGAGAAGAATATTGAGAAGATTCCTATTGTGAGAGATTTTCAAGATGTTTTTTCCAGATGAGTTATTGGGGGTAGTCCTAGTTAGAGAAGTGGAGTTTACTATAATGGACAGTCGGAAAGGACAATCCAAACACTTGAGGATATGTTGAGATCTTGTGTTCTAGATTTTTCTAGAGGATGGGATAATTATTTGTCGTTGATCGAATTTGCTTACAACAATAGTTTTCAGGGTAGCATTGGTATAGTGCCGTTTGAGGCATTGTATGGTAGAAGGTATCGGACACCACTTTGTCGGAGCGAGATGGGTGAGCGTCAAATATTGGGGCCGGAATTGGTGCAAGTAGCTTCAGAGGGAGTTAAACTCATTCGAGAAATATTGCGGTTTGCTCAAAGTCGCCAGAAGAGTTATACGGATAATAGGCGACAAGAACTAGAATATGAGATTGGGGATCATGTATTTTTGTGGGTCTTACCATGGAAGGGCATCGTTCATTTTGAAGGAAAGGGAAAGTTAGCACCAAGATATATTGGACCTTATGAGATCATGGATAGAGTTGGGGCGACGATATGTCGGTTGGCTTTGCCGGTGGAGTTGTCTAAGTTGCACAATGTTTTTCACGTGTTTATGCTTAGGAAGTATGTGAGTGATCCTACGTATGTGTTAGAAGTGGAACCATTAGAGTTGCATAAAGATTTGTCATATGAGGAAAGACTGGTGAAGATTTTGGATCACAAGGAGCAAGTACTATGCTCCAAGGTGGTTCACTTAGTCATAGTCTTGTGGCAGAATCGTGGAGTTGCAGAAGCGACGTGGGAAAGCGAGGATGCAATACAGGAGAAGCATCCACAACTATTTTCAGGTATTCTTTGTTTATATAAATTTCGGGGGGCAAAATTCTTTAAGGGGGGAGAGTTGTAATACCCGTGTCGTGAAAAATAATTATGGCACTTTTAATGTTTTGGGTCAAATCTTTAAGGTTCTGTGTGTTGGGGAATCATTTAAAGTTGTGTTGTATGAATTGGAGTGTTGTAGTAATGAGGGGATTGAGGTAGTGTTGAAGCTTGGTCCAGGTGTTTTTTTCGAAGACCTGTATCAATAACTAGGTAGTGCGGTTATCGATAACCATATTTTGCAGTAGCCCAGCCAAAATCCCGAGATGTTGGTTATCGATAACATGGTTTGGTAGGTTATCGATAACTGGGTGTTTGTAGTGTCCCAGCCAAAATCTCGAGATATTGGTTATCGATAACATGGTTTGGTAGGTTATCGATAACTGGGTGTTCAAGGTGTCCAGCCAAAATCCCGAGATGTGGGTTATCAATAACATGGCTTGGTAGGTTATCGATAACCGGGTGTTTAAGGTCTGTTATCGATAACATGATTGGTAGGTTATCGGTAACCGAAAGTTTTTCCGTCCTAGCTTTAACCCCGAGGATTGGGTTATCGATAACCATGGATCGGGTTATCGATAACCCTGCAACGCTATGTAAAAATTCGAAAACTATTTTAAAGAGGGTGTTTTTGCCTTTTTCGTCCTAAGTTGGTTTCTAAACATCCTAATCCGTATTAGGGTTATAACTAATTCCTTTTAGCCTCCATCTCGAGCCTCCATAACCTAGAGAGAACTCTAGAGAGAGAACCTCCATTGAAGTAAGCTTCAAGGTTGAAGGTAATTGGTGGAACTTGGGTGCAAGGATTCTCTTGTAGGCTTAAACTCTTGGTAAGTCCTTTGGTTTTTGGGTTTTATGAGGTCTCTATCTCTCTATCTCTTCTTCTAATCCATGGAGTTAGCATATACTCAAGGTTAATGCTTGAGTATGTTCATACTCCCGGATCTATGGATTTCCATAGGAAAGTTATATGAATCTTGGGTTTATTTTTATTGTTTACGGAAGTTTTCTTACATGTAGTTGTGGATCGAGATAATTGATAACCTAGAGATCTAGGAGGGCCATGGACAATAGTATACACGTGTTTTGTTGTTGAATCTGCAAATATGAACCTAGTGGTTGGGTATGATTTCAATAAATTATGTGATTTGGCTATGAGGTGTATGTAGTAATCCATGTGTAGAGATTATTTTATCATTATCAATCATGTAAGTAGATTTATTGTTCCTTGTTCAAAATTTATATATTGCAGACTGAAATTGTTAGTTTTTTTTTATAGGGAATCTCGTGGAGAATCTTGACACCTTGAACAAAGGCAAAGAAAAGCTTGGTGAAGCGGTATCGGTGAGTGTAGGGATGTAGCATCTTGATATTTTAGATGCTTTTGCTCTTTTGTTTTATAGTAATTGCACAAAATCATGGGAAGTTGCATGGCATGTTGCATGTGTATATCGTATGCATATTTTGAGGGGTTCTAACCTATGTCAAATGGTTTGAAAAAAATTTTTTAAGAAAAGAGATTTGAGAAAAGATTATAGCCTATGAGGCATGTTTTGTGAAAATAGTTTTGGAAAGGGTTTTCATATACGATATGTATATAAGATATGACAGATGAGGATTGGTGCCTATATGGCCATGGAGAACGACCCTTAACATGTTGAAGTCGGGCTACGGTTCAGTGACATGTTCCATGTTGAGGTCGGGCTGTGGTTCGACGGCATAATAGAATGGGACTGCGGTTCTATGTGATAGTGTACGGGGTGCACGAACTATTGCATATAGCAATAGCTATTTTGAAAGAACATAATATGAGAAGTCCACTATTTTGAGAAAAAGGGATTGCGGTCCAGAATTATATTATGTATGAAGGCTTTGAGAAAGGTGAAAGTTGAGAGGGTGTGGTATCAAGCATGGCATTGCATCTTTCCTATTTTTGGAACATTGTTATTTTTAAAGTCAAATCGTGCTCTTACTTGCCTTTCATCTAGAACTTGTGATGCATATGTTCACACTCTGTTTCCTTGTTTTGACTTGAAAATAGGTGTTCAATGATAGCGGTCCACTACGAGACTAAAGAGCAGTATTACCAGGAAGAAGATTTTTGGGCTAGTGGTGTGCTTGTTGGTAGTCACAAGAATTTGCAGCTTATGTTATTTCCCTCTTTAGATGTTATTTATCTTTGGAAGTTGTTCCTTGTTAGAATTTTGGATTTTACATTAGTACTTTCTAGCCATTGAGGAAATGTTGATCTTGATATTATAGTAGTTTGTCTATGGATGGTAATGTGATCTTTTAATTGTCTTTGTAAGGTTGCTTTGAGGTATTTCTTTTAAGAAAAAATTTTATTCCGCATTTTTAATCATTCTTGAAGTATGGGATGTTACAGATAGATAGAGAGAGAGAGAGAGAGAGAGGAGAGGAGAGAGAGAGTTCAACTTTGAACAAAAGCATCGGCACCCGTGTAAATTTTGAGATGATATTCTTCACATAAAATGTGGTTGGTGGATTGATAGTAGATTTTACTCAACAAAATTTAGAATTTGGATTTGTTCATGGCACTACAGAGAGAGTGGTTCCAGAGAATTGAGTATATTCACATTATGCATACATGTGTTAAAAAACATTAAAAATTTGAAGGGTATCTAGATCAATGTAAGATAATTATATATCAATACATGTAACATAAAAACTCCAAAGGCGTTGTTTTGAACAATGGAACAATTACCATTATCATAACAAAAAAGAAAATAGAAAAAATAAACAAATGATTATATTCGAAAAATGATCCATTTACTTACACACATATATATACACAATAAAAATGTTGGGCAGTTGATCCTTGGTCAGCTGTGGTTGCAACTCTACCTCCACATCCTGATATGATTTCTCTCTATTCTACTACTTGTTTCTTTCTTCTCATTTTATAAATAAAAATATTTACTTGTAGTTGCAATACCCAAAATGTACACACGAAAACCAAAAACCAAACCTCAATGCTCTTCAACAAATATGCATTTCAAAGGAATATTTACTTGAAAATGTCACCAGAACTCAAATATCACACTTCCCAAAAACTATTCTTAAGACCTCAATGTAACCAAATATAGTGATATACAACAAACCAAAACACATAAAGCAGGGTCAAAGAAGCAAAAGAGGGTAGCAAACACAGAGTAACTAAGCAATAAGGTAGCAAACTTCTAACACCTACCAATAAGGTAGCACATTTCTAACCAATAAGGTAGCAGACACACAAATTATATCTGGAATTAC
>NMUG010006290.1:0-12668 GCA_002855965.1 Monotropa hypopitys | reverse complement strand
TTCCGGTCGAAGTTCTGTCCGACTGAAAAATATCAAAACACTTTCAAAATAAAACCAAATTCCTCGATCCGTTGTCCAAAGTGAAAGCTTGCAGTAGCTGTCGAAAACAGATCACTAGAATGCCTTGTGACTCGGGTTCTCCCGGTTCACTCGATATTCTTTGGAATTTTCCAAACCAAAAATATCTCATCTTTTTCAGAAAAACGGTCGAAGTACTGTCCGACCTATTTAAGAACATTCCGTCTTCCAACGCCCGGTTAAAACATATTCCGGAAATTTTTACAGAAAACATTTTTCCGGTCGAAGTTCTGTCCGACTGAAAAATATCAAAACACTTTAAAATTCAAAAACAAAAATTCCTCGATCCGTTGTCCGAAGTGAAAGCTTGCAGTAGCTGTCGGAAAAAGATCACTGGAATGCCTGGTGACTCGGGTTCTCCCGGTTCACTTGATATTCTTTGGAATTTTCTAAACCAAAAATATCTTCTTTTTTCATAAAAGCGGTCGAAGTCATGTCCGGCCCATTTTAAAATATTCCGTCTTCTGAAGCCCGGTTAAAACATATTCCGGCAATTTCTACAGAAAATATTTTTCCGGTCGAAGTTCTGTCCGATTGAAAAATACAAAACACTTTAAAATTCAAAACCAAAATTCCTCGATCCGATGTCTGAAGTGAAAGTTTGCAGTAGCTGTCAGAATCAGATCACTGCAATGCCTTGTGACCCGGGTCATGCCGGTTCACTCGATATTCTTTGGAATTTTCCAAACCAAAAATATCTTATCTTTTTCAAAAAGCGGTCGAAGTTCTGTCCGACCCATCTCAACATTTTCCTACTCTAAACCCAGTCGACGCTCTGTCCGATTGGTGAAAACAGTTCTCCTTTCAAAGCCTGGTCAAAACATATTCTGGCAACTTTTAGAAAACATTTTTCCGGTCGAAGTTCTGCCCGACTGAAAAATACAAAACACTTTTAAAATAAAATCAAATTCCTCGATCCGTGGAATTTTCTACACCAAAAATATCCTACCTTTTCTAGAAAACGGTCGAAGTCCTGTCCGAACTATTTTAAAACATTCCTATTCAAAAACGCGATCGGAATTCTGTCTGACCGTAGAAAATCATATTTCAAGGATTTAGTCGAAGTTCCCACCCGACTAAAATCCAAGACAGATTTCAAGGCACAGTCAAAGTTTCGTCCGACTGCCTAAAAATAAAACGAATCTTTTTAGCTGGAATTCAGTCCAGCTACAAAAAAACATTTTCGGATGCTTAGTCGAAGCTCCGTCCGACTATTTGAAAATAAAAATCAAATTAACAAAACAAAATCTTTTCAAAACATAGTCAAAGTTCCGTCCGACTGTTGAAAACGAAATTGTATTAACAAAATTTCTTCCAAAACACAGTCGGAATTCTGTCCGATTGTGTAGAAAATATTTCTCGCCGAAGTACTGTCTGGCTCAAAAATATCCTTTTTCATCCAAACCGGGTTAAAAATCACCCGCATCTCTTTCAAAAATTCCCCTCGCTAAAACTGGGCCGAAATCTGCCCGTCAACAACTATATTCCGGAGTCATTTCATTCATTTCATTCATAAATCAGTAATAATTCAACCCTTCACTTAGCCGAGAAAACAATCGATTTCAATTCGAAAAGAGATTTATTTATGAAAAAGGAGTACCGAAAGGGCGAGTGGGGTGCCTAACACCTTCTCCATTCGTAATTTAATCCCCGAACTCGAATTTCTGTGCAGACACCTTTCCAAAATAAAAAGACATTTTTCTAAAATAAAATGACATCTTTTTATAACAAAATTTCCGGTGACTTGGTACACCACAGCTCAATACCAAGTGGCGACTTCGAAAATTCCAAATCGGCATACTCAGGCCGCCATCCATTTTCAAACAAACCCCCATTTTTTAATTCCCTCCATCAGCGTATCTTTTCCCGTCCCGGAAAGTGACCCCCGAACGACAGGGGGACGACGGAAGGACGGAAAAATTTCCCGGCGCGACAGCTGGCGACTCCGCTGGGGACTTCGAGGATTTCGGCTTGCAAAACCTTTTTCAAAAATAAATCTCTTCCAGAACTTCGAAATCTATCACTTCTCGGCTTATTGTTATTACTGATTTGCATTATATTTATTTCTTTTCAGGAAAATATTACAGAGCACATTGTCAAAATTATACAGGTTCCGCATTGATAAAAATTGCTACGCTGAAGCTATGTACCCGTCTTTCTGCTTATGTCTTACTTATTGATATAAACTGCATAAGGATTTTCCCTATTTTCAAAAAAAAAAACTTTTTATTTCATTGCATAAGTACGTTTTTCATACATTATTTGCATCATCTCCTATCTTGGATGAAGGTCATTACCGCCCAAGATGGATGTGTTCCTATGAACCTTTCGGGGGCCCAACAGTAACCGCCGGTACCAAAGGGGTCCGATGCAGAAATGTGGCACTCCAACCAAATCACCGACTCTACGATGGTACCCTCACGGGGCCGGAGGTCTGAAGATTTGGGAACCATTAAATCCCTCACCAAAACCGGGCCGAAATCTGCCAGTCAACAACTATATTCCGGAGTCATTTCATTCATTTCATTCATAAATCAGTAATAATTCAACTATTCTCTTAGCCGAGAAAACAATCGATTTCGATTTAAAAAGAGATTTATTTCTGAAAAAGAAGTACCGAAAGGGCGAGTGGGGTGCCTAACACCTTCCCCATTCGTAATTTAATCTCCGAACTCGAATTTCTGGTTTTGCAGACACCTTTCCAAAATAAAAAGACATTTTTCTAAAATAAAATGACATCGTTTTATAACAAAATTTCCGGTGACTTGGTACACCACAGCTCAATACCAAGTGGCGACTTCGAAAATTCCAAATCGGCATACTCAGGCCGCCATCCATTTTCAAACAAACCCCCATTTTTTAATTCCCTCCATCAGCGTATCTTTTCCCGTCCCGGAAAGTGACCCCCGAACGACAGGGGGACGACAGAAGGACGGAAAAATTTCCCGGCGCGACAACTGGCGACTCTGCTGGGGACTTCGAGGATTTCGGCTTGCGAAACCTTTTTCAAAAATAAATCTCTTCCAGAACTTCGAAATCTATCACTTCTCGGCTTATTGTTATTACTGATTTGCATTGTGTTTATTTCTTTTCAAGAAAAGATTACAGAGCACATTGTCAAAATTATACAGGTTCCGCGTTGATAAAAATTGCTACGCTGAAGCTATGTACCCTCTTTCTGCTTATGTCTTACTTATTGATATAAACTGCAAAAAGGATTTTCCCTATTTTCAAAAAAAAAACTTTTTCTTTCATTGCATAAGTACGTTTTTCATACATCATTTGCATCATCTCCTGTCTTGGGTGGAGGTCATTACCGCCCAAGATGGATGTGTCCCTATGAACCTTTCGGGGGCCCAACAGTAACCGCCGGTACCAAAGGGGTCCGGCGCAGAAATGTGGCACTCCGACCAAATCACCGACTCTACGATGGTACCCTCACAGGGACGGATGTCTGAGAATTTGGGAACCATTAAACCTCTCAGCCAAAACATAGCCACATGCTGCATATAGATAAACCTCATATTGAGTCAAGCCAAAAACCCTATCTACAATTTAGGGAAACATTACATTTTCAAGGGAAATCCTTATATATGCATGCTTGCTAAATACCCTAAGTTTTCAAAATGCATTAGAGTCTTTAGGGATATTGGTCGAAATAGATTATGGACTTGTCATTTTTCAAACAAAATCTTCAAGTAAATTTACTAAAAATCCGAGAATCCCTCCAGACTCCATGTCCGAGGCACATCTCGAATTTTTGAATTTATAAGGAAGTCCATATATCTCCAATTATCCCGAAAGACCTTCTTTCAACACATATATCTGCTAAACTTCATAAAACCATCAGCGTCTCTGAGGGTATGGGTCAAAAGTAGATTACGGACATATCATTTCGAATCCAAGGCTTTTTCTCCAGACTCCATGTCCGAGTTAAGTCTTGAATTTCAAATTCCAAAGGAAGTTCGTAGATCTCCCAAATACCCCCAAAGACCTTCTTCTTTCAGTACATATAACTGCTAGATTACATAAAACCGTCAATGTCTCTAGGGGAACAGGCTAAGATTAGATTTCGGACTTGTCATTTCTAACAATCTCTCGAGAATTTTTAAAATCGAGACTTTCCTCCAGACTTCATGTCCGAGGCATTTCTCGAATTTTCAAAATTCAAAGGAAGTCCGTATATCTCCCCAATACCCTCAAAGACATTTTCGTTATACACTGATCCGAGCGTAGTGTTACCACACAGGTACCTACACTGTCCTTCACCAAGTATCCGTATCCGTCATCTCAAGACATGACAGTATACGATGGTGGAAAAGACATGAACAACCAACTCGGGAAATCACGAGAGGACCTTCCTCAGAGCTCCAAACAGGCCAGAGCATCCATTTGTCTACCAATCTTACCTAAGGTTACATTACCACGGCCACCTAAGGTGCCAAGTTTTAAACCAAATCAAGTCCCCTATGATTACTTCAAAGCAAGTCCAAGGGAGGACACACAAAAGGAACAAGTCAATCAGATCGGCGGAGTTACTCGGTCGGGAAGAATATATGCCCCAACCGAACCCGATAAAATACAAAAAGAAAAGAAACTCGAAGAGATAACCGAGGAGGAAATGCGAGAGTTCGTCAAAACTCTCAAAATGAACGAGTTCGATGTCGTTGAGCAGTTAAGAAAAACTCTTGCCCACATCAACATACTGGCTTTACTCCTCACTTCAGAGCCTCACAGGGAGGCACTGCTAACAGTGTTGAAACAAGCTCAAGTTCCAAAGGATATACCCCCAAATGTCTTACAAGATTTAGTCGGCTCTATCATGAGCCCGGGAGTAATCACTTTCTCGGAAGACGAGATCCCGATATAGGGAATTGGGCATACTAAAGCCCTCCACATTGCCGTCAAAACCCGAGGCATGATTGTCGCCCGGGTACTCATAGACAACGGTTCCGCACTAAATGTTTGCCCCTGGGCAACCTTACAGAGATTAGGAGTCAACTCAAATGTTCTCTCTAACAACACAATGACAGTCAGAGCCTTCGACAGTTCGCATCGAGAAACTATGGGAGAAATCGAGCTCCCTATAGAGATCGGCCCCGTCACTTTCTCCATCAGGTTCCAAGTCCTAGAGATTCCCTCGGCATACAACTTCCTACTCGGTAGGCCTTGGATTCATACAACTTCCGGCATCCCGTCCAGCCTTCATCAAAAGATCAAGTTCATCAGTGACGGTCAGCTTATAATGATATTCGCGGAGCCCGACTTCGCTATCTATAAAGCTCCGGCCATTCCAATGATCGAAGCCAACGAGCCGTCTAGCTTTCATACGTTCGAATGTGCTTCGGTAATCTACGGAACACAAATTCCCCATGGATTTTCTAACAACACCGCCTTTGTCATGAAATACCTGCATACATACGGATTTCAATGTGGCAAAGGATTGGGTCGCAGACTCGATGGTCAGATTGAGCCGTTCAAAGGAACGTCGCAACTTAACAGAGTCGGGCTAGGCTATCGTTGCCCCCGACGAAACCAAAAAGACCGAATCGCCCGCAGAGAAAGGAGGAACCGGACCTAATGTCTACCCTACCTCTAGGGCAAATTCATTTCCGCTGGGCCCATGAGTCCCATAGAAGAAGGAAACGAAGAGCAGCCTCCTCTTTCAGACAATCGAAGCTCTCCCGAAAGTTCATCCACGGGTAATCTGCCACAGGAAACCTATAGCGATAATGAAGGGATATCATTGATGTTCGACGATCTGCAAGTCGCGGCAATTGATCTCTCACCTCCTATCTCTGACCTCCATCATACCATCCGCCCCGCGTAACCGGGAGAACGATTAATCAACTGGACAGCATTTCCGATCCACCAAACCCGCATCTCTTGGTAAACCGCGGAAATCTGTGTGTACTGTTTATTTTATGTTTCGTTTTCTGTTACGGAATGTAGATAAAACGCAACTTTCGTGTAATATATGTTCTTTCGTCTTGTTACATCTAATGTCAAGAAAAGTTTCATATATTCCGTTCGTCTATCTTCTCTGATAATACATGATACAAAAACCCAAATTTCAAAAAAAATACATGACTTAGTGTTCATCCTTTTATCGTTAAAAGAGATCAAAAAGACTTTAACATATTGAGAGTAAGACTTCGAAGACGTATCGGATTAGGATCTGATCAGAGGCCACATCATTAGTCAAAGATAGAAGGCGTCAAGCCCAAGGAGATCCATCTCCTTTACAACTCCGAGCCGTCAACATTGGCTATCGGACATTCATACGAACCCATACTGGGGCAATGTAGTATCCCCCAGTCTTCCAGTTACAAAGAAAACACAAATCTCGTCACCTCAAGGTCGGATGAACGAGCCGGATAAGAAAAGACTAGCAACCGTCTTTCATTCTCAATACTACCAACGGGGAGCCTCCGAAAACTTCAGCAAACGTATATGGCCGAGAATCTTCCAGCAAGACAACTTGGTCTTGAAATAATTTCTCCCCATACCGAGAAGAAGTCAAGTTCTTCCCCGATCATCAAGAATCTATAGTCATACCCAAGGAACGGTCAGACAGAGCCGTCATCCTATCAGACATGGATGGACCCAAGTTCCCTCTTCCTCTTAACTTTAGCATTTTAAAAACGTTACTATGTCTAAATTAGTAATATCTGTTTCAAAAGCAATGATTAAATTCTGATTTCGACTAAAACACCATCTTCTTGACAATTGACCCGGTGAAATTTGAGTGTAGTAGCACATCCACTCTCTCTTTCGAGGCTTCAATACAAAATTCCTTTTCTCCTCTTATCTAAACAAGAGCGATTCAAAAAAAACATGGCATCATCAAAAGCATACGATGATCAAAGAAAATCGCCACCCCTTTACATAAACAAAAAGGGGAATTTCTACAAAAGATCTCTGTCTACTTCTCTCTGAATTCTTCAAACCTCTCCTCACAACGGAAGTGCTCACTCAAAATCATCGGGCCTTGGTCAAGAAGGTTATGCCTTGTCGAAGTCAGAATCCGAGTCATTTTCTGAAAAAGTAAAGAAATTATTATTCGGCATAGTTAAAACCTGAGAAGGAAAAACTATGGCAAGATCGGAAAACCCCCCATGGTTAAAACCCGAGAGGGAATCATGGCAAAACAATAGGAATACAAATCCGGTGTAGTCAAAACCCGAGAGGGGGCTACAGCAAAAATGGATCAATCCAGTACGGTCAAAACCCGAGAGGGGATCGTAGCAAAATCGGAGCAAAAACAAAAGGCATCCAGCGTAATTATCAATCCCAAGGGGGAGTTACGGCAAAAATAGATAGAGAAAAAGCCAATCAAAAACACGCATACAGAACCACTCTCCGGAGTCAAAGAACACAACGAAGCTCTTCAGAACATTCATGGAGTCAGAACCGACGTTCGCAAAACCATCTACTTACCGAAGGAACAACTTCTTTAAGGATTTAGTCCAATTCGTCTTAGCAGTCTGTCGCTTCATATGTTGAAAGCTATGAAATCACTTTCAAAAGAAAAGGATGAACTCGAGTTTTCACCTTCGATCAAACCGATCGGGCCTTATTTATAAAATTTACTCAGATTGATCAACTTAAATTGAGTATCAATCTCCATTATCAGAGAAGCATACGTGTTCGGAATATATTTACTTATTTGATAAAGATTGCAAATGATGGAAATATATTCATACATCAGAAGCGATACATCGATATTCTGTAACAGAAATAGAAATATAGAATATCAAAATGCTAACTACTGCCGGTCTCTCCGTGAGAACGCATCCAGCAAGCCCAGCAAGGCCTGACACATCTCTCTGTAGCGGGTGGTCAATACGGTGCCAGTTACGGTACCCGATCGATCTACCTCTAGCAAGCAACGGAGTATCCGTATCATGGTATGCAACTGAGCCATATCCGGATAGCCACCTGGGAACAAATACTCCATAGAGGAAAAGCTAGAACGTAAGCCCACTAGATCATGGAAGTGAAACCCCCTCTCTCTAGCCAGACGCCGACGAGCTGCACGTAGCCTGTCGTGTGACCTCCTGACTTCAACCAGTGATCTATGATACGATCCAGTCAGAGTGTCAAAATCCTCCTGCAATCGATCTCTTTCATCATCACGAGCAATAATACTGTCGTATGACTCGTCAACTAGTCGATCGAGATCTGCTATCTCGAGTAATAGCTCACTAATCTCCTCCAGTTGAACCTCATGCCTCTGAGTTGCCTGATGCAAAGAACGCTCTAAAGCGGCTACCGTGCTAGTCGAACTGGCCGAAGCTCTCACCTCTGCTAGGTCTCGCTGCAAACTACCGGCAGCAACCTCCATGTCAGACAACTGTAGGGACAAGTGATCGACATCTCTCCGGAGAGAGTCTTGCTCCCCAGTAACAGTAGAGACCCGCCGAGTGGCCCTGTCTGTATCACCAACCATCTGTAAATGCCGGGAATGTGAATCCATCATTTGCGCCGTATAACTCAAAGACTGCGATGCCAAATGTGAGGACCACTGCGGTAACACAAACTGATCCAAATACACCGGGAAAGTGGCTACCATGCCAGCCTGACGATCAATCTCTGATGCGATCCAGTCCAGATATGTCTCCGAGATACAAGGAGTATCACTGGTCCAGGCAGACGAAATCGTGACCCTCTGATTCCACAAAGCCGAAGCCTCTCCAACCAAAGGATGAGCAAAATCACTGGCAAAGTCGAAATGGTATCTGCTGCCATCATAAAGCGAAGAAGAGATCGGAATATCCTGATCAAGCCCGAACTGTCTGAGGACTCGGCACCCGAAATACGGTACTACACCGTACATCCCAAAAAGGGGTAGAAAGGACAAGCCTAGCCCATGTACAATCACATCATGCTCCATAGCGCTGAAAACATCAATATCCCAAACGAGGGTATCCGGTGTAATACTGTCCAAAGCTACTACCCAAGCATCCAACCGCTGAGGGATGTATCGCAAACCAATGATCCGCTTGGTCAGGCACGTCAAGGGCATGTCAACGAACCACCTTGGACGTGAGGAGTGACCCTTGAAAACATGACTGACTAGCCATACATATAATAACTCCACGCCACCACAGGCACGAGAATAGTGAGATAGCAAGAATAGGGTCAGTCCCCTGTATGTCTCTGCCAAGATCACTGGTATGATGGTCTGTCCCTCAGTTACAGCATCTACCCAGAAAGCAATCCGCAAATCCAACTGCCCATCGTATCCCGGGAAGAATAGCCCCGCCAACAAGACAAAAGCAAAAGCATATACGCGTCTGCGGGAACCAGCATGGCTGTCAGGAAGTTTGGCAAAAACAGCCCCTCGCGGATCATAATATACCTCATCACCAAAAAGACTCCACAGGAAGTCAGGTCGTACTGTCGGAATCCCGCCAATATCATCAGAAATCAGGTAGGCCCTTTTTAGACCTATCAATGCACAAAAGGCTATACTGGCATTCCGATCAGGGTATATGCGGTCCACGGTCTCCAAAGAAAGTTGCATCCTCAAAGCAAAATGATACTCCTCCAAAGTAGGAGTCATCTCATGAAGACCAAAACAGAACAGACTCAGTGTCATTATCCAGTATCTCACAACAGCTAACAGGAAGTCCGGGGCAATGCGAACGGTCAAGAGACTAGCCACTCTCCCAAATAACTGCTCAAACAAAACACGCTCAGCTGGGGCAAAAGATGGCCACCAAGCAACCAAGAGTGCAACAAAAGCTGGTGCAAAGGCCATTTTCCTACAAGGAAAAACAAGGCATCAGTATCTTTTTACATGTCTATGCAGTATAAAACGGTAGACTAAAGAAAAGAAGTACAAACAGTTAAGAAGAGACAAACGAAAGTAGATTACATTGCATGCAAAATTTATCTACTACAAAAGAACAGAACTGAAACAAAAAGGACAAACTACAACAAGGTGTCCTGCTAAACAGAGAAAAACAAAAGGACTAACTACAACAAGGTGTCCTGCTAAACAAAGAAGAATAAAAAGGGCTAACTACAACAAGATGCCCTGCTAAACAAAGAAGAACAAAAGGGACTAACTACACAGTGTCCTGCTGAAAAAAAAGCAACAACAAAAATGTACAACAAGTAGCTACTACAAAAAAGGGGAACAAAAAAAATAGTCTATGTCTGTCCGCTGCTGGCATATCAGACATCTCTGCTCCTGCTATCAATCCCGCCGTCCTCGGCGTCTGGGTCGCCTGTCAACTAAACCCCTAGGGGGTCCAGGGCATCCTAAAACATAAAAACAAATAATTAGAAACAAAAAGAACAGAAAGAGAAACATGTCTACAATATATCTACAAAAAAAAAACAGAAAGTAAACTATTGTATTTACGTACCTTGTCTAGGGGAAGCTGAGGGCCTGGTGGTACTGCTCCTTGCTGCTCGTGCCACCGCAGGAAGTCCTGGTAGAGTCTCCACTGATCCTCATCTGTAATAGGCTGTGATGTCTGGGCTCTGCTACCAGCACCCCTCATCATCCTGAAGAAACGCTCCTGCTCAGCTCCTATCGACTCTCCGCCTCGAACTGTGGTCGTAGTGGTGAAGCGGCCGATGGATACACTCCGGAACCAGGCAGTGTAGTCTCCCCGCACCATGAACCCAGCGACGTCATAGTCTCCCGCAACCGGAGACGAAGCCAGCCCAAAAGTGGCAATAGGCGGGCATCTGGGGATCAGAACCTCTCCCGTCGTCTGGCGCCAGCAGTGGTCGCCCATATACAGCTCCCAGGAGGTGTAGGAGAAAAAGGTGCACCGTCGAGATGACAGAAAGGTCTCGACTGCGTAACCTCCTCCCACTGTCAGCCAGTCAAACGGCTGCCAAGATATGTCATTTGGCGTGAGTAGCTCCAGCTGTGAGCGAAGCGTCACGAAATCTAACAAATCAAGAGCACGCGCAGATGGACGCGGCCACTGCAAAGCACTAGGGACGATGAGTCCTAGCTCGGTGGGATGGGGGCGCCCTACGCTCATATGCTCGAAAGACCACCACAGAAGAAAGGGCCAGAACCCTAACTATGTCGGCGACGGGCATCTAACTCTCCTCCTCATAGCCTGGAGGAAGGTGGCAAAACTGAAAGACCCCCTGTCAAAGAGGGCACCGTCCGGGAAGTCAACTATCCCGACGTAAGCTACAGAAAACAAGGTGCCATTGTTGCATAGGAAGCACGACACCAGCAAATACAAGAGCAACCGACACTGCCGCCTGAACAACTCCGGGCCGTCTGTCTCTACAGTGTAAAAGAAGTCGCCTCCCCGCAGCACTGAGCTTGGGATCCTCTTCCATCTCATCTGGTGTGGAGCAATGCCCAAAACCCTCCATGCGTCATCCTCAGTCCCCGTCGTCCTCTGAACCGAGAGTCCTCTTAACTGCAAACCTGTGACGATGGCCCACTCTAAAGGAGTGACGCCCAGCTCACAGTCGCCCAAATGGAGCGTGTTGGTCTCACTGAACCAACGCTCGGAAAGGGCCCTCAGTAAAGTATGCCTCGTGCGAAAGGGCAGAATGGCTAAGAAATCGCCAAACCCCTGCTCAATCAAAAAATCCTTGTAGACCGGATGCGCCCGGTTGCAGATGGAAACCGCTTGGAACCACGCTCCTCGAAAGGGTCTCTCTGGGGGAACTGCCTGAGCCCTCAAATATATCGATGGATGAGACCGGAGCTGTGTCAAGAGCGGTGTATCAGAAACACGCAATCTGGCCCCTCGAAGCTCTTCTGGAAACATCGTACCTCTCAGCTGCAAACCGACTCCATCTCTGGAAAAAGTCTCGACATATCCACATCGCGGTGCCTCCAGATCATCAGGATGGGGCTCGAAGTCTATGTCATCAAAATCAAAGGGAGACTCCTCCCTCTCCTCCTCAGCAGGTCGCGAAGGTCCAGCCTCATCTGCAGGCTCCTTCCCAGGTCTATGCCGAGAAGTCATCCTACAAAATCAAAAGAAAGAAAATCATTAAACTCGGATAACGAAAGCTAACGATACTATGAACAGGAAAGGTTGGTAATATCTTTCAATGACTACCAGCGTGTACATTTGTTCATATTTCTAAGTTATGACACCTTTCCATGGTTGTAACATAGAACAAAATCTATAGACTTGGTAAAATCCCATCAGGGTTGCCTACGAGAATTCAAATCTATATGAACAATAGTAGTACCTATCTAAGACTACAAGTTCATACTTTCCAAAAATACTAACCTAAGGTAGTACCTTCCAAAGACTACAGGTTAAGCTTACTATGCCTGTTAGTACCTTCCTATGACTACGAAGTTACATTCTATAACCTAAGGTAGTACCTTCCTAAGACTACGGGTTAAGTTTATTATGCCCGTCAGTATCTTCTTATGACTACGGAGTTACATTCTATGACCTAAGGTAGTACCTTCCTAAGACTACAGGTTAAGCTTACTCTGCTTGTTAGTACCTTCCTATGACTACAGAGTTACATTCTATAACCTAAGGTAGTACCTTCTTAAGACTACATGTTATGTTTATTATTCCCAGTAGTATCTTCCTACGACTACGGAGTTCTTATCATAAACCAACAGT
>NMUG010006289.1:0-12665 GCA_002855965.1 Monotropa hypopitys | reverse complement strand
GTCACCGCCTCGGCAATGAATCTAGCGCCGAAGCCTACACCCCAAACAGCTGGAGCAGTTCGAATACGTGGGATAATAATAACCACACCGGTTCAAGAACCGAAACAAACCGTATCGTTTCCACTGTTTACGATCCTATCTCGGGCCTCCACGTCACAAGAAGAGGACCTAGTTCCATGTCCGAAGATCGAGAACCGGAGTCTAGCAGCAGAGATGATGAAGATGTTTCGACGGACAGGACTTACGGGAGTGTTAGGAGAGAGAATTTGGTAGGACGGTCTGAGCAGGGTTTGGGGGTTGGGAATGTTTATGGAAATCGGAAGAAGGGGAAGAGTAAGGTTGCTTGGGTGTGTTCGAATTGCGGGCATTCGGACGGGCAGTGGTGGGGATCGTGCCGTGCTTGTAACAGTGTGGGCACGAATGTGAAGTTCCTGGATGGGGTTTTTGATGATGGAAAGACAAGTGGGTTTGAGGTTTCCGAGAATGTGGTGCGGTCGTGGCTGCGGAATCAGTCGACTGGCACTGTTCCTTTAAGGTTGACGGATGTGAACAGGGGGATCAATCAGCTGGATTGGAGAATTCCACTGTGAGTTTTTTTCTTGTCGAAGGTCTTAATGTATGTCGTTGTGCCTGTCTGTTGTAACTTGTATGTTAAATTTGTTGCTAGTGTTTGGTTAGCTAGATTGGTTTTGAAAAAAGGTGAGGGTCGTGCCATTTGTAATGTACATCATGTAATGTTTGGCAAACAAACATCGGAATCAGCATTACAATGGAATATTAACTCCATTCCAGCTTCAGGCCAGTGAACCTGATGTCACCACAAGTTAATGACATCATGGTGGTAGTTCTAAGCTCAAACATGATGTTTAGACCTTCCATTATAATGTTGTAAGTAGCTATCCAAGTCCATTGATTGGATGCTGTGTTCAAGTTGGTTGGCTCGATGGAAATACATGCTGTGGTGTAACTGATGCTTAGCATGTTAACTATGAAGATAATTTGTCTGGAGAGGGGAATACGTGGTGGAGATATTATTCCAAAAGTAAATAATGAAGGTTCATCAAGGATTTAATATTGGTGAAGTTGAGATGTCTAGGTGGAAACATACATCATCGTGCATTCAGCCCAAGTTTGGTTCGGAAGATTACCTCTTGGAAAAATTCTAAATAATGGTATACAAGAGAGAGTTGCCAAGGTCAGTTTTTGTATGCGAGGTTGCCGCTTTTTCAGGTCTAAAACACGATAGAGAGGAGAGAACTGTAACTTTTATGGGGTGTATCTAGATGGAAAAGAAAGGATTTCACGGTAGAAAGCCTATGATTGTTTGTGTCTTGTCATTCCAGTTTGTAGATTTGCAATAAGGGTGCATTAATGTATTTTAAAGGTAGATAAACTAAATTTATACGGAAACAATATTATTATTAGAAAGAAGTCGTTTCCTTTTTTAAAACAGAAAATCTCAAACGGATCACAACTGTCCACCCAGAACCATAGTTATTTGGGGCGCGAGGCGCAACGAGGCGCAAATGGCCAACAATAGTAATATTTGATGTTGATGTGCTATATGCATCGCTTATTGTAAGAGATACATGTTCATTTACCCATTATATTAGATTGACATTTCATATTTCTCGTGCTGGATGTTTAGGCCTGGTCTTTTTGGAACTGAAGTTGCTAGGGTGCTTGGTGGAGGTCTTGTTCCAGGTATATTTTTTCTTCACTTTAAAGTTGTTTGGTAGCATATTTTTGACATATGTCTGAGCACCCTTCACCATGGGTCGATCTCTCTCTCTCTCTCTCTCTCTCTCTCTCTCTGTCTCTCTCTCTCTCTCTCTCTCTCTCTCTCTCTAAAACACAAGTTGTTTTTGTGCACAGAGGACTGGTGACCGAAATCCCAGCTGTAGGGTAGTTTACTAATCGATCACCAAATCTCTACGATACGCAGTTGTCTGGGGCTTTGCTCTGCCTTAGGAATCGATGGATATGTTTTCTTTAAAGAAGGCTAAACAGAATGGTTAGGAGTGCATCATATAAGGGTTTTTGAGATGCTAAAGGTTGAAAAAGATGAGGGAACGTAGAAGAAAGAAAGTTCTAGGCTTTTACTTGGAGAACTTTTAGGTAATTATGTGCTGGGGATTCCGATGTGCATTTCTGATTTTAAAAGTTTCTTTTGTTGTACTTTTTCTTACTGTGATTTTTTTCTTTTTGTTGTAATACTTTGACAATAATAAAAAATCTGACTCTGGTACATGTTATGTACAACCATTGTCAACCTGAACAGTTACGGCCTTCTTGACTTCCTGAAAACTTTGGAGTGGCCAAATTAGTACCTGCAATATGTGAGACTAGAAATGGACAAGGCCAAAGATATCATCGATGAAGAACCCTGGAGAAGTCTTAAGAATTTTAGCTCAAAGACATTATATCCAATGGATTAGGCTGCGTTTTTATCCCGTGATATATTTGAAACGTTCACGTCATTCCATTTTTACTGTGCTCTCCAAACAATATACGTTATGAATAGGTCACCCCTGGGGAAATGCACCGGATGCCATAGCTAATCGAGTAGCTCTCGAAGCATGTATATTGCAACTTATCTGGCCATTTTAGGTTTGTTTTCCTACAATAACTGCATGATGCATTAACATCGAATCTGAAAGTTTTATTATGTTGTTATTTGGGGTTTTCTTTAGGATGTTTGGTTTTGGTTGGTGGTGATCCCGGTGTTGGCAAGAGTACTCTGTTGTTGCAGGTATGAGTAAGGAATTAAATTGTTTATTTCAAGTTATATAATGCAGGCTTGTATGACTTTTCTTATTAACGTCCCTTTCTTATGTTTGTAGTAACTTGTGGTTGTCTTTGTGCAATATTGATGCTCTGGATGCTTAATGAAGATAGCATGATAATGTGCACACATAGTGATTTTGGGTCTCTGTGTCTACCCTCTATGATGCCTTTTGGCTTTGATCTGGGGGCATGATTTCACAACAAAATGTTCCTTTAGTTCTTTGGTTTTTGATGGTATATGGGGACCACTGTTTCAGTTGTTTTATGACAATATTCACATTGTGCTTATTGTCAAAAGTTAGGTCTGTTTCCAATACTTCCTTCGCCCATACTCTCAATGATGTGGACTACATGTGTTATGTTGTAGTAACTTGTGGTTGTCAGCTTTCTCACAATTATTCTATGCTGATGTCATATATTTCTTTTGATTGGCAGATTGCTGGAATAATAGCAGAACGGCGTGATTGTGGCCGACCAGCTCCAGTTGTTTATGTATCTGGTGAAGAGGTTAGTACTTATTGTGCCAAGCGAAAGACACTTATCTTGCAGTTAAAGCTACTAGTTCTGATAAACCCTGGTTCATTTTTTCTCGTACTTTTTTGCTGAAACTGTCTTTCGATTTGTCATTATTGTTCCCTTTTCAACAAGTTCCCATGGGAAGCACGGTAAGAACCAATGCAGGGCACCATTCACATGTATACGCCTTTCCTTATTGACAATTGTCTTTTCTATTCTTCTTCACTCAATTTCCTCCATTGACACTTGGCAACTTTATTTATTTTTACAATGGCAGAGTGTTGAGCAAATTGGGAACAGAGCAGATCGAGTGATGATTGAAACAGAGGAACTGTTTTTATATTCAAGCACTGATATTGAGGTGCATCCTTCTGGACGTATCTGACTTGGTCAATTATCACGTCGATGTGCATTTTACAGCACTATAATATGTGACTTGAATTGATCAGAGTGATATTTTTTTCAGGAAGTGTTTTCTTCTGATGTCATATAGTCACATGTTAAAGGGCGTGTGATGCTCTGTTCTCTGTTTTTTTTTGTTTTCGAGTTAACATCAATCATCATTTATTGGTAGGCTTTCACTGGTGCAAATTCTTGTTTCCAAACACTTTCAACTTGAAGTAAGAAAAGTGTTTGTGTGATACGTTTTGACTTGGTGTACAACTAAGCTACTTCCTTATAATACCCGCCGGGGGGGGGGGTAGTGCTAGAAGGAAACTGTATTTTGCATCTTATTCTGAATTTGTTGAAACACGTGGCAAGGCACCATGAAAACATTGTCTACATCCACATATGATTCTGAACACCAATTATTATCGAAACTATGTAATTGTTATTTAAATGATGTAATCGCATTTACCTCCATCCACTTTCAACCGCATGCAAGATTGATGATGTGTTTGTCTTGCGCCTTATTAGCATGTGGTAGTGAGCTAGCCACATGACGAAGAAGATTTTGTAAGGACTTAATAACTGGTCAAGTAATTAGTATATATTTTTGACAGTCTCCATGCATTTGTCGAAATGTTCACATATGCACATCATTAACTTAGCTTGCAAGGACCAATGTGATGTAGTACCTTTAAGTGTGTATAAAGTTAATTTCTGCAAAAAAATGTGTAATAACTTTTTTTTTTTTGTGTGTGTGTGTGTGGGGGGGGTCAAATAATTTCACACTTGTATGACTTTTAGCTCTGTGATAGATCTTACAGGGACAAGGCTTTATTTTAATCTTGCTGGAACCATGTTTATCGATGAAAAACATCCATGCAAACACAGGCACATGAAAGTGACATTGGCATATGAATTCTCAAAATATTTGCTTTCAAACACGTTTGGTACCTTCTTTCAGGATGTATTTGAGAAAATTCAGCCTCTCTGTCCCCGGGCTTTAATTGTTGACTCCATTCAAACAGTTTATCTGAAAGGAGTGACCGGAAGTGCCGGAGGACTGCAACAGGTTTAACTTTTGTGAATATTGCAATTGCTGGGCAAAGTGTATTCTCATTGTCTCAAAGAGAATCAATGCTACATTAAATCTGGACACTATAATTGGTGGTTTAGGAATGTGCCAAGACTGCCTTGATCTGTGACAGGTTAAAGAATGCACATCGGCATTGCTGCGTTTTGCTAAGAAGACGAACATTCCTGTTCTTCTTGTGAGTATGCGGTTTCATACTCTCAACGTTGCTGATCCCCATCACAACTGGCTTTCTTCATTTCTTATTGTTGGAGATTATTATAATTAAGATCTAATTTAGGCCCATGATTTAAGGATGATTACTCTTATGATTGATTGATTAGTCAAGGCCTTGATTTAAGACTTTTAATTATAGGATGATTGGTTTGACTTTCCTTTTTTTGATTTCCTCTCTTTGTATTTATTTGTGTTGTTTTACCCTTTGGAATATACAAATCACAACCCTAATTCCTTCACTCTACTTGGTATCAGAGCCAGCCACACCACACCTCTGCCTATGCCAGCCTCCACCTCCCGCCAGCCACACCACCGCCTACGCCTGCCTCCACCACCCGCCTGTGCCAGCCTCCAAACATCACCAGTCTTAGCCTGCAACTGTCGGCTGGCTCTTGCCTGAGCCACAGCACAGTTGTTGTTATTGTCGCTGCTTTCGCAGCCCCTCCGCTGCTCTCCCCGTCGCATCCTCCGGGCCTCTGGCCTCTCCTGAGCAACCTCTAATTGTTGCATTTTCTTCTGTTTTTAACAGTACTTTTTTGGTGACTGTTTTTCTTGCTCTTTCTCATCCATTAAATGAGGTAGGGCAGTCCTCGTCTTCCCTTTATTAGTTCCAGCTACCGATTATTCTCTGGTGGCCCCTCATTGCATCATTTTTGATGCACTAGCCTCTCTTGGTTCTTCATTTTTGGGGTTCAATCTCTCACCATGCCTCCATCCGATACCGAGACCTCCACTACCACTAATGTTGCTTCGCCTCCGCCTCGTCCAGATCTTTCTCTCTCCCAACATACACCCGTTCACCGTGTTACGAGTGTTTTGTTGGATGAGAGAAACTTTGCCGATTGGTCCCATTCATTTCGTCTCTACCTTGGGGGGGAGAGGCAAGTCCGGTTGGATCCTTGGCCACGAGCCCAAGCCTGCTGCCACTGATCCCAAAATTGTTCAATGAGATATTGACACTTGTACAATTTTGGGATGGTTGTTCAACTCTATGGAGAACCGTATCTACCACATGTTTACGTTCCATAACACCGTTCATGGGTTATGGACCTCATCGACACAGATGTATTCTCACGAGCATAATGAGGCTTGTATTTTTGAGCTTTCTTAGGAGATTGCTCACGTTTCTCAGGCCTCCCTTGGCTTATCTGTGGCTGACTACTTTGGTTACCTCCAGACTCGTTAGGAGGAATTGGCTCAACTTGACCCAATTAGTGATTATCCTAATGATAGTGCCATTCATTTCAAGAAACCCAACCGCTTACATACATATCAGTTTTTGATGAGTTTAAAGCCCAAGTTTGAATCTCTTCGGACTCAGCTTATAAACACATCTTCTATGCCTCACCTTTATGAGGCATTTGCTATTATTGACGATGGTGAGCATAGGCGCATGATTTCGGTCCCTCCCATGCTTTTCGAGGTTTCTCCTCCTGTTGATCAGATGTCCCTTGCCGCTTCTCTGGGCCCCAGTCCCCGTCCCTCTGGGGGAAGACCTCTCTGTTCGTCTTGGTCATGTCAAAGAACGATGCTTCAAATTTCATCCCAGATTCCGTGAGAAGTATGCTAGGAACAAAGGAAAAGGACCTTCACGCTTCGCTGCTATTGCTGACGCACTTGTTTCCTCAGCTACTACAGTTTTTAGCCTCCTTGATGCTCAGATGCAGCAGCTGCAGACTCAGCTCCTTCAGATGCAGTGTCCTTATCCTGACATTCCTTCCTCCTCTGGACCAACTGCTACTCTCACTACAGGTATAATGTAAGGTCCAAAATCCGTGAGTATAGTATTTTGATTTAGTTGGCAATTTCATGATTGACAAAATATAATAAATTGAGTTGTAATCTTTTATTTATAGAAGCGTCTGTTTATGAATGTGGAAGGAAAATCAAGTCGTCTTGTAATATCTTTTGTTTTCCTTATTTTGAGTCGTCTAAAGTCAAGGATTTGATTGAGGTTGAAGAAGGTTTGAGAAGACATGTTCAGTGGCATCAAGAAGACATTTTTAAAGGTGTTCAGATTTCCCAAAAGTCGCTTGAGCGACCAGAAGAAGGCCGCTGGAGTGAAATCAGTGTTGAATCTCGCGGGAGAGTTGAGCGGAAGTTAAATTGCTCGAGCGGAGGTCAAGCGCTCGAGCGCACATTGAGCGTGGGTCTAGCGAGTATGGCGGTTGTGTAGGGTTTCTCGACTGTAGTGATTTTGTGCGGGAATCTTTATTTTTTCCTGCCTATAGTGGACAGCCTAGTCTAATATACAACTATATACTATATACTATATTATATTTCCCAATAGGCCAGCCTTCTCTCTTTTAATATCTCAGGCGTGTGTTTTCAATAAAAGTGGAGGAGATGAGAAAAATGTTTTTGGACATACGCTCTCTCAGAAGACTTTTTATTATATATTGCCTATATTAATAAAGTGAGTGGTGTGGGTTTTGAGGTGGTCTATAAAAGATACAGGATATTGAGGGTCTTGGAGCGACCCACAAAAAAAAAAGATATTATAGTATTTTTTATTCGGGCAATACTCAGAGAGGCAAGAGGACATAAAGACAATACTCACAGAGGCATAAATTGTGGGTTTTATAATAGAGAGGTCCGATTGATGCAGTATGTGAAAAATACACACAGAGTGATTTACACAGTGTTTTGATTCTGATTTACACAGAGGGTTTGGTTCTTTGAAGTTCAATGGTTTATTAATGAGCGTTCTTAGTCAACTTCAAAGGGAGTTTTTGGTTCAAGAACATCAATTAGTTGGTGCAAATTAATAGGTTCGACAGTAGGGTGCAAGGAGTCGCAGTAGGGTCGATCAAGTGCAAGAGCGATGCACGTGGATTTGGCAAGGTGGACTTAGAGACGTCTAAGTGGAGTCTTAGCGTCGTGGGTAACCTTGTAACTGCTGTCTATGTAAGTCATAGATTATAATGCTTGATTAATTCCCGTGTTTTTTTACACATTCAGGAGTTTTTCACGTATATCCTGTGTTCTGTTCATTGATTCATGTTCGCTGTATTGCTCACATGCATAGTTGGATTTAATTAATGAATCGGAAAATTAATTAAGAATCAAAGAAAGGATTTTAAGGAATAGATTATTGCGACGTCGCAATCAATCAATCGTTCCCCCAAGCTAGTAGGGGTAATTTCATATACATACTGCTTTGCATGTTAGGACTGATCGTCCCATGTGAGTTCTGGATTTTGGAGCCAATGATCACGTGACCGGTGAGATCCTTGTTTTCCTCTCCTTTATACCATCAATCCGTTTGTCTCGCGGATGGTTCTACTTCCCATATCTCTAGTAAGGGCACTGTTTGTCTCTCTCCAGATATCACTTTGTCATCTGTTCTTCATGTTCCCAAATTTGCTGCTGTAATCTTCTTACCCACTTGTTGTCTCTTGCAGGACTGACGTTCGAAGAGGATTTTTGGCAGGGGGTATGAACGCGATGTGCTCTACTATTTTGGGGATCCTCTGGGGCAACATGTGTTCCCTTCTAGTTTTCAGGCGTCTGTTTTACCTATATCTTTTGAGTCTTCTAATATTTCTTTTAAAACTCTAGAGTTATGGCATGCCTGTTTGGGTCATGTTAATTTTCGGTATATGTGTTTACTTTTTCTTCAGTTGAATAAAGCTTTCCATGATTCTAATTTTCGTTGTGTGGTTTGTGAATTATCTAAACACACACGCACCAGCTATATTCCTCGTATGCACCGTGCCCCTAGTGCCTTTGACCTTATACACTCAGATGTGTGGGGACCCTCTCCTGCCACTGCCCTTTCAGGCCATAAATATTATGTGACCTTTATTGATGATTACACAAGGTGTACTTGAGTTTATTTGCTGAAGAAAAAGTCTGATGTTTTTTCTATCTTCACTTCCTTCTTACAAATGATTAAAACCTTGTACAACACAGTCGTTCGTAATCTCCGATCTGATAATGGCCGTGAGTATCTCTCCAATGATTTTTGTGCTAAATTAACCAAACATGGTATACTTCACCAACTTACTTGCCCTTACACACCTGAGCAGAATAGTGTGACGGAACACAAAAAATTGCTCTATCATGACTGTGGTCATATATCTCCTATGTGGGATGAATGTACCAAAATTATTATGGCATTTTGTTGTTCTCACTGTCACTTTTCTCCTCAACCGGACTCCTTCTCGGGTTCTTCAGGGTAAGACTCCTATACATCTGTTTCAGCCCGATAAACCTCTTTTTCCCATTTTGCCTCATGTATTTGGTTGCACTTGCTTTGTCCAGGACCATAGCCCCACTCGTACCAAACTGGATAACAAGTCTATTCATTGCATCTTCTTAGGGTACTCTTCCCAGTCCAAAGGTTATCGATGTTACGATCCTATCTCTCGGCACTTATCCAACTCTTTAGATGTCTCTTTTTTGAAAAATGTTCTGTTTTTTGCAGGTACACGTCCTCTTCCTGCCATTGATTCCACTATGGAGACCTTCTCCCCTTCAAATACTACGTCTGTACCGCTACTTGCTGCTCCCACACAACTTCCTCCTGTGTTCACTGCTGCTCCGTCTCACACATATAGTCAACTCCCTCACATTCAGGACCCTATGCCACCATCCTCTCCGGACTCAAGTAATGCTTCTCACCCTTTAGCACATGCATCTCCTCCGCCTCGTCGTTATCCCACTCGCGACCGTCATGCCCCTGATCATTATGATTGTTCTAGGTCTAGTAGTACTAATCATTCTGTTGCCCAATTTGTTTCTTATCAGGGACTTTCAGGTTCCTACTTTTATTTTCTTGGTCAGGTTGATTCAGTACCTATTCATCGGTCTGTATATGAGGCTCTCTAGAACCCCATTGGGTAACTGCCATGCAAACCGAGATGGATGCGTTACAGCGGAATCATACTTGGGATCTCATCCCTCTTCCTTCTGGAGAGAAGACTGTCGGTTGCAAGTGGGTTTTCACTGTCAAGTTTTTGTCTAATGGTATGGTTGATCGGTACAAGGCCCGCTTGGTGGGCAAATGATTCACTCAGATTCCAAGGAAGGACTTCAATGCTACATTTGCCTCTATGGCCAAGTTGACTACGGTTCGACTTATGATCTCTATTGCCGCTACTCATTCTTGGCCTCTTCACCAGCTTGATGTCACGAATGTATTCTTGAACGGGATCTCCAGGAGACTATCTAAATGGATTCACCTCTTGGTTTTCGGGATGAATGGGGAGTATTCTAGGAAGGTTTGCTGTCTTAAGAAGTCGTTCTATGGTTTGAAGCAGTCTCTTAGGGCATGGTTCAATCGTTTTAGTTTGGTGGTGACTAGTTTGGGCTTTGTTCGTTGTCACTCTGATCATACATGCTTTATTCGTCGTTGCTCTAATGGTTCCTGCATCATCCTCTCTGTATATGTGGATGCTATTATTCTGATTGGTGATGATACTAAAGTATTTGCTGTAGCAAATACGGAGAAGCCTCCTATGAAAACAAATCTTAAACTTATGCCTGATAATGATGAGTTAATTGACGACCCTGAGTTGTATCAGAGATTTGTGGGTAAGCTATTTACCCCACTATCACTCGTCCTGATATCTCCTATGCAGTCAGTGTTGTTAGTCAATTTATGACCTCTCCTCGTGTTCCTCATATGAAGACTGCTATTCATATATTAAAGTATCTTAAAAATACTCCTCGGCGTGGACTTCTGTATAGAGCTTCTGGACATCTTCGTATAGAAGGATATACAGATGCTGACTGGACTGGATCTCCCGCTTATTGTCGTTCTACCACTGGATATTGCACATTTATAGGTGGAAACCCTGTGACATGGAAAAAATAAGAAACAGTCAGTCGTAGCATGCTCTAGCGCTGAGGCAGAATATAGAGTAATGACTCATACAACTTGTGAATTGATTTGGTTGCGTGCTCTTCTACAAGAGTTTGGGATTCCAGTTCATGATCCCACTCCATTACATTGTGATAATCAGACGACTATCTATATTGATAACAATCCAGTTTTCCACGAAAGGACCAAACACATCAAAGTTGATTGTCATTTTATTCGATCAAAAGTGGAGTCTAAAGAAATTTGTACACCGTTTGTTTCTTCAGGTTCTCAACTTGCTGACATTTTTACGAAGGCTCTTCCCAAGGCTTTCATTGACTCTATTTGTTGCAAGCTTGGAGTATACGATGTATACGCTCCAGTTTGAGTGGGAATGTTGAAGAATATTGTAATATATATTACCTTTGTATCATTTAGGAAGATTGTAATTAAGGTAAATATCAATTAGCCAAATTAGGTAGGTAGAATAATTAGATTTGATTTGATTTTGCTTTCCTTACATTATATCCAGTCTATAAATAATTCCTCCTTGAGAGAAGAATATATATCATTCAATAATTTCAACAGTATTTATTTGGGTTGTTTTACCCTTTGGAATATACAGATTACAATCCTAATTCCTTCTCTCCCCTCTTATGATATCTGCAAAGTATAAAGATTTAGTGCAGCTCATTCATAATAGTAGCAATTGGATATGGTAGCGTCTTCGGGACATGGAACAAACAAAATGCACCATTGATAAATTCAGACGACTTTTTCTTAACTTCGAACAATCTTAATAGCATATGTTCTTATATTAACTGCTCCACTTTTATTCCTATCATCTTGATTTTGTTTACGCCTCATATTTGCTTATATAATGGATACCACATTGATTTTGTGTTAAGTTAGTGTTTATTTATTAGTCTTTTATTTCTAGGGGTAGTTTGATCATTTGTATATGTTGTCCATATATTCAATGTTGTGAGGAGGAATAATACACATGACATTTTTATCCAAAGTTGTTCCCGCTCACATGGTATCAGAGCAGCAGGACCTCCTAAAACCCTAGGTGCAGCCGCCGCCGCCCTTCAGGCCTGACCTCCGGCCGTGCTTCCGACGTTGTCGCCGTGCTTCCGGCGTTGTCTCTGTGCTCCGGCGACCGTTGTCGCCCTATCTTCTTTCTCTGGTCGCGACTTCTGACGGGCTCCTCACAGCGCCAACTGGTGGCGAGTTCTGACGGGGCTAGTGTCTGCGCCTCCTCTTGCGACCAACCCCAGCCGTGCTCCAACCCCAGCCGCCTCTCTAGTCGTCGACAACCACTCCAGCCGTCACCTTGACCGTTGCCTACCTCCGGCGACCTTTGTACGATTTCTCTGTGCGTTTTTTGTTGTTACATTTGGTGTTCAAACAGTGAGGGTTGTCGAGGGGTTTCTGCAGGCTTCAATCTTTTTTCTGGGCTGCGATTTCGGGGTTGTGCGATTTGCAGATTTGTATGCTGCGTTTTCTGGGTTGGTTTTTCATTCTATATTAGTGTTGGAGTTTTCTGATGCATGTACTGATCTCCGGTAAGACTGGTCCGACTACAGTTTATGTTTTCTCTTGCATTGCTCATGCATATTGAGTCAGCTTAGTCCGTTGGTGTTAGTTGATATCCTCCACGGAACTCACAACCGTTGTGTGGCTATGTCAGGGAAACCAAGAAACCCACCGAAACTTACATTGCATTTGGTTGTGGTGTGAATGATTATTACCACTTGATTGAGGATTGCGACTTAGTTTATTGGGTTCTTGGCTTCTGGGTTTTATCGTTTGGATTGTTCTGCTTTGGCCTTGTTATTGTCAATTGGGTGATCTGTG
>NMUG010006288.1:0-12667 GCA_002855965.1 Monotropa hypopitys | reverse complement strand
AATAATATTTTTATTATTTTACTTTAATCAACTTATATGTCCATAAATAATTTAATTATCGAATAACCAATATTATTTTCCTTTTTTACATTTTATTTTCCCGATAATTCTTTTAGTGGTTCAAATGAATTTTCCGGCGACACACCTTTTCCGTCATTATTTTTATTCTAATATTATTCTAGTATTTTCTAAATTCAATAACGAATATTTACATAAAAAATATTGTTTAGAAATTATACTGTTTTCCGGCGACTGATATTTTCTCAGCGACCCCCACCCTCCACCAAACTCCGCTACCACACCACCCCGCAACCAAAACCATCGTCGACCACCCACACGCCGCTGCCACCGCGACCTTCCATCACCACGACCACCAACACCGCCTCACCTCCTCCTCCTCGTTCTCCCACTGCTTCGCCCAACCTATCGACTCTCTCGCTATTGCTGTTTTTTTTGTCCCGCGTCTCCCTCTTCTAGCTTCGTCTCTCTCTCTCTCTCTCTCTCTCTCTCTCTCCCCACAAGCACAGTTGACTCACAATGTTTGGTTCAATTGTGTGTCTATGTTGTTTTATTGTCCTCGTTCAGTTTGTAACATTTAGATTACACGTTGCATGTATAATTGCATGCAACAACACACGTTTCACTAATATTTATTTATTTTTTAAATAAAAAATACACATCTTTCCTTGAATTTTTAATATTTTATTAATTAGGCCCACATATTTAAAATTTAAAAATTTTACCCTTAATTTCACGTATTTTATTTTCTTTAATCCTCAAGTAATTATTTTTCGCCAATTAGGTTGAATTCCTGAAAATTCTATATCTACAATTTAAAATTAAAATTTTCAATTTTATTATTATTATGTTAAATAATATACTTGTTATTAAAATTTTCGGGTCTCACAAGCCGGTATACCGGTTCATTGTTGTTCTTCGTTATAACACTATTTTTCACGTTTATACTTCTAGCAATCTCATTTTCAAGTCTTTAAATCATAACCCATCCATATTTGTACTACCCTAAAGTCTTCTACAACACCCTTACTTCCTATATCCCATAAAAATGAATTAAAACTCCTAGGTTTCTTCTTAAACAATATTCTCAAAAAAATTCTTTAAACTTCTCCTTTAATGGAGTTTGTTACCTCTTTTGGATTTTATAATGAAGAAGGAGATACGAACTTACCTTCTTTCCAGTGATGAGACAATACTCCCGACCTTCAATTGTCCTTCTAATCTTCTCCTGAAGCTTTCTTTCCCTCCTCTCCTTTCTTCTTATTTCTCCCTTCTTTTCTCTCCTCTCCCTCACCCTTTAGTGCAAGAAAAATGTGAGACATTGGGTTTCTCTAAATTGGCCAAGTATCACTTGGCCTTTGTTTCCATGTGGTGATCCACACCCCACCACCATAGGCCCCTCCACAATTTAATTTTATAGTTTCTATTTATAATTATCCTTACATCTTCTAAAATTTCCACCAATTTATATGAATCTTATAAAATTCTCTAAATTTCATAATTACTTTTTACTAAATTACTCGGGCTTATTACAAGGTTTTATCTTAAAAATATTTAACTTAACTAATTAATCTTCAATTAACGACATTAGACTTAATTACCAGAATTTATATTTTTAAGGTATTACATTTCTCCCCAACTTATAAAATTTGTTCCCCAAACTTATGACTCAACGCATACTTATCTTCGAATATGTTATCCACATTTGGGACTCTTTTTCTCACGTGACTTCATCTCTCCGGTCATTGTCCTAACAAATTTTCACTAATAGAATTATTTGCTGCATATGATCTTTCCTTTCCATGCACTTATTCACTACAAGCACTTATCGCAACCTAAATATCCACAAATTTTGATTGGAATTCTCGAAAGAAAATTCTAAATCGAGTTTAGAAGATTCTTGACTCAATACTGAAACATAGCAGATATCATGGTCAAAAGGCAGTTCTGAGAATAGTTGTAATCGATAGCTGCTCTCCCCAACCTTTTCTTTTGCTCTACCTACAACGATATACCTGACTTAATAAATCCTTTATCCAATTAATCTTGCAACCAATTTCTAATTCTTTTAACCTTAAGAGTGTCATTCTATATAAAATTTGGAAATAGTAACAGCCCGGATCTTCAAACTATTTTTTTTAAAACAATATACAATGGTTGATAAAGGTAGGAGGGAACTCACTACCCAATGTGTCAATCCACAAGGCATCCAATGAAGTGAAATAGTACAGAAGAGTACAAAAGTGCAGAAGAATAAAAGTAGAACAACTGACTACAACGTCTACTAATGTAAACAGAACTGAAAGTAAAGGGAGTGACAACCTCAGTAGAAAATCCAGTAGTTACTCTGAGATCTCCAATCAACAAGTCCTCCTATCCCTGCACACAGAAGACTGAGGGAAGGGAGAAAGGAGTCCGAGCTATCCACGCGCTCAATGGAAACTACTAACAAGTATGCACACGGTGGGTGTGTGCCCAAGTGTTCACATGCAAACGTACTGAAAGTAGAGAAAGGGGCAAGACTAGAGACATGCAAATGCATCCTTAAGTGCAATGTATATAAATGTTATACTGACAGTGGACACCAACTCTAATCTTCGAAACCCCAAAGGACAGTGAAATAGTCTCCAAGATCCAACCAAGCGGACAACGACTCAAGCACCACTCAATATCCCTACTACAGGGGTAAGACAACCCGAAGGGACCAAAGAACCTCAACACCAAGTTGTACTCGCCAAATCATTCCACAATCCTCTTTCAATCTTAGACCGTTATAGATTGGATTTACTCGTAAATTTTGGAATATTTGAATGATTGAGTTAAGTTTTTCAATTCTCCCAACCTTGTCAAAAAATAAGGGAGCCACATAAGTCAACCTTGACAAAACAAGGGATAATCAACCTTTATTCATTCTTATTAATATTTTATCACATCTTTCCAATTTGTCAAAACAAGAAGGTCACGTGTTTCAATCTCAACAAAATAAGGGAGTAATGTGCTAAGCTTCCCATGAAACCCACCGGTCGGTGTTTTCAGTTTGTTCCGAGACTTACATGGGAACTCGTATCTCCCCCTTTGACCAAAGACTTCTTTCTATGATCACCCGACAATAATCACTAGGGATTCTGTGACTTACGGGAACACGTATCTCCCACTTAACACTTTTAAGGGTGTTATAAAATCACCTTGGGCACTAAATACCCATTCACATCATTATAGATTCATCTCTTTGATTTCATGTAATAGGTGAATTAAGAGTGAACGATTCAAGATTTGAATGTAGGTAGCCCTCGTAGGACACATTCTCCATATTTGACATTCATTGCATGTATTGAGTTCATTCATTAGTTAAATCAAATCACAACCCGACCTTGACTACATCAAGGGAGACCATCATTCTTTTTAATGCCTTTCACCTTGAAGATATCAAGGGAGGCCACATCAAGTGGTACAACGTAAAGAGGATACTTTGATTTATCACGACTCACCCATTTATTTTCAACTCACATCAAGACACTGCAAGGCATGAGGGAAGTTCCCAATGATTCAATGGACACCATACCCCTTCAACACTCCTAGTCATTCATGACCATTCCTAATTTCACTCCAAGACCAACCTAGGAGTTTTTATAGATGACAAGGGACCATAAGATGCCGGGAACTCCTATGTCCTTAATTGACTCCAAGATGACCCGCCAAATTCCCAGCTCAAGTCCATAGTCCAATGTTGACATTTTATCGAACACACGGTGGCCATTGGATTCCCAAGGCCACCCAATGACTCTTCAAGTTCATCAATATACTCACAAACCCCAACTTCAATTGCTAACACCAACTCAAGCATTTCATCGAGCACTTGGCCTTCATAAATTTGAAGGCCAAGGAAACCACACTCTATGCTTTCTACAAGTCCAAGACTAGGGTTTTAACTTGCTATATCATCTTAACATGAACCCTAACAAAAAATTCTCTATAGACTCAAGGGGGAGGGAGGAACAAGTGAATACACTACCATACGCACACATACAAGTGAGAAGAGAGTGATTACCCACTGAGAAGATACACAACTCGAAATCCCTAGATGAGGGATTCTTCACAAGTGCACGATCCAAGTACACCACGAGATAGCCCTCGAGGTCCTCTCCGATGTTAAAGCTCGAGATTTGCACCGGGTTGTAAGGTGCCTACGTACCGGTGATAGGAGCACTGCATCGTTCCATTTCGTTGCATTCTTTCCTTTAGGCTCCCCCATGATCTTGGACGGGCACCGTAAGAAATCTTCTCTTTCTATCTTCTAGAGAAATTCGTAGATGAGAAACTTGAAGATTGTTCGGTTCGTAATGAACTCATGCGGCCGAGGAGCCCTCTTTTCCTCGACCTTTATGTTGTTCACCTGCTTGTGTATACTCCCACTCGTCGGCCAAGTCTTTGGGCCGTTCCTGGGCTCGACATGAAGCCTTTCTATCTGGGCTTCTTCTAGCATGTAGGGCTTTTCAATCCAGTACATCAAATCGTCCATGTCTGTCGGGCTTGAGAGGGCCAGGTCCTCAAAAGCCTTTCCTTTGGATCCAGCCCCATCTTGAATGAGAGAATGTCTACGCTCGGGGAGCAGCCTTCAATTTTGTCCTCGGTGATGTATAGAGACATCATTTGATGAAGTGTACCAAATGGACGCAGCGTTGAACGTTGGCTCGTACTTTTTAAACTTCGGGGCAGTGAAACCTCGTAGTGGTCGGGCCAATTCGATGGCCAAAGTGAATGACGACGAGACTAGCTGTGCATGGATCTGTTCTGCCCGAGAGGTGGAAGGCCGATTTTTCCCTCCTTTTTGCTTCCAACTTCTCTTGGAGATCCTTTGAGCGGTTGGTGTGACTTCAGTCAAGAGATAGAGATCGAGAGAGAGCCTGTCGCTTCTCCGAGCAGCCTCTGTGTTAGTCATGCCTTCTCTTCTCCTGCCTCCCGTATCGGCTTTCATGAGAGGTCGGCTTCTCGCTGATTCGGTCAGGCTCCCAGCTGGCATTCAACCAAATGGTTGTTGTCTCTGAGGCGCTACAACTCTGAGATCCTGTCGATGTTCCATCATTCCTCATGGCGCCGTTGGGAGACCAAGGATGCTCTCTTTCTCCGTTCGATTTCTTATCTCGGACTTGGTCTTCTAGTCTCTTCTTAACCAGTGCATGCATTTCTCGATGCTCTTTCCTGTCGGGAGAGGAGATGTTTAATTCAAAGCAACCTTGTTTCTCTAGAATATTCAGTCTTAGATTTATTGTTGGTTATTCATTTTTGTTGATAGTAATATTATCCAAGGTGTATCTCATATCATAGATACATACTTGCGAGGTTCATATTTGAGTAATAGAGAGTGTGGTTAACTCATAAGCACTACTCTTGACTCTTTATCTTAAAAGCCTATATCCTTGAGTCGATAGAGAGTACTTATACAATAGTACTTCTATAGCACTCTCTTGAGCATTCTTGATTTTATTCTTATTGAGAGCGGTTTATATAAGTGTATTTCTTTCACTGTGGCACATTAATTGGTTTATTCATTTTAGCCATACACATGTAATAGCACTTCACTTACCTACCTTGAGCGAGATTTGATAAAGCCTTATGCACCATGTAATTGTTTTCAAGTGGGAAAAACATATAGCTCATGGGTGAAGTCCTAAGGGTGTATACACACTAAGCTTTCATTTGATATTGATCACCAAAAGATCCGGTCTTCTATTCGGTCGTGAATCTGAGTGATTTTGTGTTATGTTTTTATTAGGATTTTCTCTTTTGAGTTTATATATTTATTCCCTAAGATATAGTGTATTTATAGGCTATAATTATGCATCATTTAATTATGTTTTGAGAAGTTCAATTCAATTTTAACACTTATACATGAGAAGTTTGTCATCAAGATATGAAAAGTACATTGAATTTTGAATGCTTTTAGTTTGTTAAAATAGCTTATGGAAACCGTCAACTGAGAGTGTGTTTGATGCTCGACTTTGAATGATCTTAATTTCAAAGATGATTTTCAATTCAAAATTTTTTCCAAAGCGTGCATTGACTCAAGAGTGAATGTAGTTGATGGATGTACGAGAAAAAGATGTATGTAATATAAATAAATGTGTGTAATGGAAAGAAGTGGAGGTAGTGCTCTCTCAACCTATGTATATTATGGGATTTGTGAATTTGAACTATAAATGGTGCAATGCAATTGGCACCAATGAAAATGGTAGTAAACTTTCATCATCGAGGGGTAAAATATTAGAGATTTATGAGTTTTTTTTCTAAAGGTGTATGTACTCTAGACTGTTTTGAGAATGTGTACTCATTGACTAGAGAAAAGTGAAGTCGTCGTCTTGGAAAATTTGTAAAACAAGCCATGCCATAACAAGGATCATTTTGGTCTTTGTTTTTGGTTGTAATGTAGGGTAAGGAATAATGTATAAGGCTAGAGTTATTTTGAGACTATAGGAGAGCACTTCTTACCTTAGGTTGCACATATAATTTTGCCTCCTTTTTCCTTACACAGGGCTTGATAATGACATCGTTCCCTTCTTATTTTTTGGCATTGGGGTTTTGAAAATTTTGTTGTGGAAAATCCCCCTTCTTTTCTTTCCAATCCATTGGGCCATGTAAATCATGTTTGCATAATCTCTTCCCAAAACGATGTTAGTTTGTTTTTCATCTCCACATTCAAGACTTCCCGAAATCGTCTACATTTCTTTTCTTCACTATCCACCATATCAGGTGCATACATGGACAACTCGGTAAATCTAGCCTCATAATCAGCCACTGACATACTTCCCTGCTCCAACCACGTAAATGTAGCTTTCTATGCATATCTGTAACTCAAAGGACAATACTGATCTTCAAATGTTTTTACGAACCTATCCCACATAACCACCTGTGATACTGCATGAATAATCCCCGGTACAGGTACAGTTAACTGCCTTTTACTTGCCTCCCACCAGTTCCTTGCACTACTATTCAAACCGAATGTAGTCAAGGTTACCCGTTGTGTATCATCCAGATTCATTGGCTCCAGCACTTTGGTTACCGCTTTCAACCAATCCTCTGCTATTGTTGGATTTGTAGTACCCTCAAATTTAGTTCAAAACAACTTTTTGAACTTCTGTAACAATATATTTATAGAAATTGGGAACAAGGCACATTTTCTAAAGAAGCAACAAGGGAACAAGGTAATTTCTGGAAAAGAAGACATGAAGAAACAGGTATATCTAGAGATTCCAGAATGAATTCCGAAATTCAGGATAAGTACTTTCAAAAATACAAAACAGTTCCCAGCCAAACATTTTCGGAAGAAACACAACAAGGAAATACATCTGATTTTCAGAAAAGATAAAACAAGGAAGCATCAAGGATAGGGCAGTTTCTGGAAAACATGATCTTACATTAAGATTAAATCTCCAAAAAAGCAAGCATTGAAGCCATGCCAAATCCAGCAAGTCACATTTTCGGAAATTGGATTATCCATTTTCGAAAATGTAGTAGACCAGTAGTTAAAATTTTAAATTGGTTATTCATGCGTTCCATGTTAGAGGATACGACTAAAAACTTTGAATTTACTTCCAAGTTTTGGAGGGATAATTTTGGAAATATAAAGTCTATAAATAGAGAGCGTTTTGGGAGGGAGTGATATCTTAGTTTTACATTACAGTAGAAAATTTAGTTTGGGGAATTAGAAAAGTTAGTTGAGAGTTGTTTTGGTTGTTCATCTTCTACTTTAGAGATGGTTTGTGGTGGTATTCCGGGACTATTATGTGTGCCTCTTGGCACCCAAGCGACTTACTTTGAGGTCCGATTGGAAGAACGCCTGATCAACGTTATCTTCTAATTGGATGTCTTGGGAAGTTAATTGGAAAAACATAGTATAACAGAATACCAGGGTTAGAGTCGAGTATAGGAGATGACTGAGTAGTGGACCATAGAGTGTTGAGTCGTGCATGTAAGTGTGTTAAGATGTTTTACTAAGGCGTGAGTTTTATATCTGATGCTTGTTTTCACCATGGTTGTTTTCTAAGTGTGTGACATGAAGTAGCAATGGAGCCAATAATCATCAAGTTCAGGGAAATCAACCAATTATATAGGATATGGATCGTTTGATGTCAGACGTGACTCAATTAGTAGGAAACCAAGCGATGCATTATCAGTGGCTTCTCGCACAAAGGGTGGAAATGTAGGTATGGGTATGATAGGATAATTGTGGAGGTTGAATTCATCTGAATTTGTGGGATCAGTATTTTCTGGTGAAGTAAAGAATTGGTTAAAAAGTGTAGAAAGGGATTTTGATGTTATAGAGGTAACTGATGAGCAAAAGGCGAGGTTAGTGTCTGGCAGTTTAAAGTGCGAGGCCTTATATTGGTGGGAGGCCATTAAACGTTGGTTGTCAGCACCATTATCGGGAGTAGTACCGGTCGTGCCTAGGGTGATCACTTGGGGAATGTTTGTTGACAGTTTTAATAACAATTTTTGTACGGAAAGTGATAGGTGTAAGCTAGAGACGACGTTCACAAATTTGATGCAGAGGGATATAAGTATGGAAGAATATGAGGCGAGTTTTGCGGATTTATTAAGGTATGCTATATGGTTGGTGAACATAGTAGAGAAAAAGTGTGAGATTTCAAAATGGTTTGGTGTCGAGTGTGGCATTTAGATTGATTTCATATAGAGAGCGAGATTATGTGAACTTGGTGAACATGGCTAGGAAAGTTGAAAAGCATATAGCTGAGTTTGAGAAACAACATTGTTGTGCTAAGAGAAGTAAATTGGAAAGTTCTGAATCAATGAAATCGAGTAGAGGTAGTATGAATTGTGATGAGGAGCAGGCTGTAATAGTTGGTGGTGAGAATAGTGGTTTTAAACCTTATAATAAGAAAATGAAGCAAAGTAGTAGAAATCGACCGCTGTTTAATAATGAGCGAGTGATATGTTATTGTTTTAGCTGTGGATCAGTGGATCATATGGCGAGAGATTGTACTAACAGTGAGGGAAATAATGTGTCTTTGTTGCAAGAAAAAGGGACACATAGCATCTCAGGGTCCCAAACAGCAGGCGGTAACCAAAGGAGCAGTAGGAGGAGTTCTGATCAGGAACATGAAGGAGAAACAAGAGTCGGACATAAAATGATAGCTAGGTGTAAAAGATCAAGGGTTTCCTAAACGTTGTTTCAGTTGTGGGGCTCCAGGCCACAGAATGAGGGAGTGATGAGAAGACTCAAGGGTTCAAGTGTTCCAGGTGCAGACAGTTTGGGCACAAGGCATTCAGTGTCCTCTGCAATAAAATTTGTTACCGACTTGCATATCTTTATTATTGCTTTCACCATGTATGCTTGGAAAAGTGTTATAATATCAGTTTATCCATCATTGCGATATTTCTGTGATTGCATATAATTATGGAAGTTGTGGAAAATAATTTAGTTGTCATTGAGTTAAGTTTGGTGTTGAATAGTGAGTTTTAATAGTAATGCTGAGTATGTGGGTTTGCAGGTGGTGGAATTGCAGCATTGGCGAAAAAAATTATATCTATAGGTGGCTTTAAATTTTATAAGGCTGTCAAGTTGTTTTGTTAAGTTGTTGGTGAGCATGGTAGTGAGTGTGTTGCGAGTTTTTGCTGTGGGGTCTAAATCTTCAAGTATTGGTGAGTTCCGAGACTTTAGTAGTTGGTCTTATACCCCTATTAATGTTTGAGTTGAATGCGAGTTTGAGCATGGATTGTTTGTCCTCGTACCTTGTAGTGATGGATTGTTTTCAAAAGGAAGTTTTGTTAGGAGTTTGGGTAATTTTCGTAATTTAATTTGTGATAATAAGAGAACTTCATAGTTGTATTATTTGAGCCTGTCAATTGAGTCATGTTGAGATTAAAGTGAGAGATCTTAAGGATAAAATTTCTTGATGACTAGAGCCTTTCAGGCGAAACTGGATTTCTTTTGTGATTGTGGTTATTGATAATCTTAGGGTATTCTTAATCGAGAGAGGAGCATGAGCAATATCTGAGGCTAGTTTTATAGAAGTTGAGAGAAAATAAATTGTAGTGGATGTGTGCAAGTGTGAAATTGGTGGAAATCGAGTGGTATTTTTTAGTATGTTATCTCTAGCGTGAGCGCCTGCGTAGATCCGAGTTATTGTGAATTGCGGGAGACTGTATAGTGTTTTCAAAAATCTGTAGTTTCTTAGGTTAGCGGATATACTATTGGGATCTATTGAGGGTGTTTCGGCTATAGCTAGCTTTTGTTTAGAATGAGTAAAAGTGATGACGGTGAGAATAGTTTCTCGAGTTAAAAGAGGAGTCGATGTCTGTTCCAACATTGGTAAATTCTGAGAATAACCGTTAGTTTGATGGTTTATAGTAGTGCCTCAAAATGAAAATCTATGAACAATTGGTTTTGGTTGTTTTGAGAATGGGTCGGAAAAATTGTGGAAATGAGAAATTGGAAATTGACCTGACATTTGGTAAGTGTGGGGCTTATTTGACTAGGCTTAGCATGAAACTGTGGTTCATTGATCGGATTAAAGAAGGTATAGGTCGATGTGTATATCTCGAAAAAGTGAGACGATAATTTCTTTTGGGCATCAAGTCCAATATAGTGTTTGGAGTGATGAGTTATTGATGTTTGATGCAAGTATATGTGTGCTGACTAATGTTGACCTTGAAAAGGTGATAGCGGAGTTTGTGGTTGGGTATGTATAAGTCAAAAAAGCTATGTTTAAGTATCAAGACTTGGAGGATTATTACGAAACTGGCCAACATTTGATTGGAAAGGTAATGTATGACTATTGGTTTTTGTGGTGGGTTTGCCTGGATCAAGAGTAATGTTGTTTCTAATTGGGTAATTGTGGATTGTTGGGCGAAGTCCGCACAATTTTTTCTTGTGTGCTCTAGGTGTGTTAAGGATCTTTGTGTTATGGTATATGTTGAAGAGGTGATACGTTTGCATGGTGCACTTGTGTCTATTGTTAGTGATTTTAATTCTAAGTTTATATTGAGGTTTTTGGACTAGTTTGCAACAAGCTTTAGGTGCATCTTTGAAGTTTAGCAGCGCTTTCAATCACATAATGAGGGGCAATTAGAGAGAAATATTCAAGACTTAGAGTTTTGGTGAGGTGATGTGATTGATTTCACAGGAGATTGGAATGAATTTCTATTATTGATTGAGTTTGTGTATGAAGATAGCTATCAGAGTTGTTTTGAGGTAATTCCTTTTGAAAAATTGTATAGTAGGAAGTGTATAATTCTTATTGGATGGAGTAATATTGTGTGAGGCAAGTTTTGAGTCCAAAGTTGATTCAAGAAAATACCATTGGTGTCAAGCTTGTTCTAAAAGGGTTGTTGGTAGCTCAGAATCATTAGAAAACTTATGCAGATAATAGGCGTTGGGAGTTGGGATTTGAGATTGGATATCACATATTCTTGCGAGTATCTTGGTGGAAAGGTATGGTTCGATGTATAAGGGAAAAAGGAAATTTTTACTTAGATATATTGGGTCTTATGAGATTATGGATATGGGGATGGGTAATCACTTATGGGTTGAATTTACGGTGGAGTGGTCTAGACTTCATTATCTATTTCACGTTTTGATGCTTTGTAAGTACAGGAGTGATCCATTTTATGTGTTAGAGTTCGATGTCATTGTGATTGATTGAGGATTTTGTCGTATGGAAAGAATCTAGTGAAGGTCTTGGACCGCAAAGAACAAGTCTCGTTCTGTGCTAAATTTATGGGTGAGAGTTGTGTGTTGGAATCATAACATTGAAGAAATCATTTGGGAAGGCGAAGAAAGTTTGTGGAAAATGTATTGTATTGGTTTCAATAATTTTCTGATTCCTGGACGAAATCTCCTCGGGCGGGAGGGAGGAGTTGTAATGATCGTTTACTTATTTCTAATAAAATAATTTGTTTTATGATATTTTGCATAAATCTTGAAAATTGAGTTGCATGTGTTAGAAAGGGTGAAAAAAGTTTATATTTTATAGTAAAGAGGTGATGGTCATTTTTATGTTAGAATCATGTGTGTGGTTTCACATTTTAGTATTACCTTGAGTTCGTCCTTGTCCGTATGAAAACCGAGGGTTAAAGGTCATGATTAATGTCAAAAGTCCCTTGGGTGATTTGTTCTTGGAAGAGTTAATTTTTGGAGAATTGGTGTGATCTTAGATTATGTAGAGATTAAGGGTTGGTTTAGAGTCCTTGTTGAGACTCGGAAAAAGTTTTAGACTGACAACAGACGTCATTTTGATGTCTAAACATTGGGTAATTGATGTAAATGACTGTGAGGCATTAGGAAATGGTTGGAGGGCTTAAAAAATGGCTAAGTGTGAGATGAACGAGTGGCGCGAAATGGGCACGTCCGGGGCGCATCGTAGCGCAAAGGTCGAACATTGAACAGCGGGCAGCGTGCCCTAAGCGCATGAGGAGTGTACACGTGCCACCCTGGCGCGTGATGAGGGCACACATGCCCAAGAGGCATCAGGGCATGCGTGGTCAGTTTTGGGTCGGGTTTTGAGGGGGTTATGTTGTTCTAAATGCGTTTTGACAGTTTTAATTGGGATCTGAACATTTTTATTAACCTAGCACGCCACTAATCATCTCTTAGGGTTTCCTAAAGGCTAAAGGAGGCAAGAGAGAGTTAGAG
>NMUG010006287.1:0-12666 GCA_002855965.1 Monotropa hypopitys | reverse complement strand
GTCCAAGCTCCTGACCAGGCACTTCCCCTTTTGGCTAGGATTTGCCCATACCAAGTTTGGGCTAGCTGGGCAACCCCCTAGCCCACCTGCCAACTCCTCCTGGGCTGGAAGAATTGGGCCAGCCGATAGTGCATCAAAGGAGTCTCTCACAACTGACTGCATAACGGATTCCTCATCCGAGACCATCTCCACTAGTTCGAATTGATTTACTCGAGAAAATCCCACCACAGCCTTTTCATTGGGCAGAGGAAACAGAGCCCCTTCTGTCCTGTCGACATCAGAGCAGACCACTATACCTTTACCTTTTTCCAATCTCCTTTTAGAGCTTAGGCAAGGACTGTTTACAGCACCTGACATACAACCCATTTTGGTGAAAGCCCTTTCCGTCTTTCGCCCTACTCCCGAGCTAGTAGGTACCTGAGTTCTTGAGCTCCGACGAGCTACCCCACCGCTCCGGTGATCATCCAGTTCTGTAATCTGAACTCTGAAGGACTCATTTCCCACAAGCAACTCGAAATCTTCACTGGTTTCAGCAGACTCAGTAGCTATTAGGAGGTTTTCCTGAGAATAATCAGACTTATTGACGGTATTCTCCTCCATCCTAATCAGAGAGCCCCATTCCATTGCAATCTTAGAGAAAGTTGTCATATTCCAGGCGTGAATAGGAATACCTCAACATTGAATCCATGTAGATCTCTCCAAGCAAACCATCTCTCCACCCCAAGGTCTGATTGAATCAAACAAAAAATCCATCTGTTTAATACCTTGTCTATGATTTCTTTGTCTCTCACCTCCGCAGATGGGAATACAAGGATTATTTTCCTATCTACAAATCTTCTAACTCTTACCCCTTCTTTAGCCTCTTCCTTCAATAGAGCCATTGTCGTCTCCGCATGTACTGGGTTATTAATCGTAGCCACAACGCTACAATGAAGCCAGGAGTGACCATATGACGTGCCCTTGATCTTTCAGGTGAAGTACACCATTCTCTCTTGGTTTTGGCGCCCACTACATCCCTTTAAAACTTCTGCAAAGGATCTCCGCTGCAATACCCCACCCCTGCTCACTTCCTTGAACTGTTGCTGACCCCCTCCCCCAACGTGTTGGTTAAAGTTAGGTCTTACCCAACTCTTACCTTTTGTTTCTTTCCCGAATCTTGCCTCTTGGACCACTAGTTGCTCATTGCCAGCCCACATCCCATTAGTCCTAGAAATTGCCATACCTGCTGCAACTCTACACCCATAACGGACAAACCCAAATAATCGCTTGCTAGCCTTGCTCACTCTCCCTGAGATATAGATATCCTCCACCCTACCGAACTTCCCCAAAATCCCGGCCAACCATGTTGTCGTAGCTTCCTTTGGGAGGTTATCAACAAACAGAGAAACCGAAGCTCCTCCCTGCTGCATTTTCTGCTGGTGTTTACGTACCACCGGAATCCAGCCACCCACCTCCCTACCATCCTCTTTCCTTTCCTCCATCCTTCAGTTGCTGCTATTCGCTAATGCTTGGTACAGAATTACAAGAGATTCCTAGCAACTGGAGCACCACCTAAGCATAGATCTCGACCATGATTTGGCCTAATCTAAACAAAATACCTTCCAAGCTAAGGGATACAATTCCCACTAGGTTATCCAACCCAATTCCGCCTAGCATTGAACATAAATCCCAACTCTGCTAGAAGGAACTAATCTATGCCCAATGACTAAACACATGGAAGAACATATTCAGGGGAAAGGAATAAATCCCAAGGAGAGCGAATGCCAACAAGGCTATCGAGTGACCCACATCTGGAATGGACAGGGCAAGGGCCATTCCTCAACCATGAGGAGACAATCAACTCCTATGTCACAAATGACGATACTAGGGGGGTTCGACACTACGAGATGTGACACTACTCTACAAGGAGTGCCAATCAAGGGACTCATCAAGATTGTAAGAAAGATTCAAGGGTTCAATCACAAGACATCATTATAAGTTATCATTCTCTATCAAAAAGGGCAAGGAAGGATGTTTGATCATCTGACACCCATAAAATCCACTTCCCACTACCAAGGGAAGGATTTAGGAAACCACAACAATGACAATAAGGATGGAATCCAAAGCTCGAAGGAAACAATGATCAGACCAATTCTAAGGATGTCAACAAGAAATCAAATATCCCTAGTTGGTGAATCAACATGAAGGGTTCCAGCACGACGATTTGACATAGTCCCACGAGATAGAACATGAATCATATTGATAAAAGGGACTTATACAACAAAGGTTCTTCTATGAAGGACAATCCCTAGAATAAAGTAGAAACGTCTACCAAGACCCAAGATGGACATCAACAACAAAGGAATTAAGAATGGACAACTTGAATACAATCAACCAAGGATCAAACATACCTAACAACCAATAATAGGAAAGGACTCCAAGAGACGACCTTTATAAGTTTATTGGTTTGAATTTCTTTTAACCTCATGCAATGCACACGAGCACACAAGCACACCGAATGATATGCAATGAAAAAGCAACAAAATTCATCCATTGAGACTAAGTGTCTCCCCAATGTCCCTGTGTTTTCGAAACTTTAGCTTTAATACCAATTGTAACCCCCCGAAAATTTTAAACAATTTTTTGCAAGGAAGGAATTGAGCAGCCAAAACAACTAATGATGATACAACTAATACCAATCCCCATACAATCCATGTGATGAATCAGTAACAATCACAAGCAAGTGCAAGAAAGCCCATAAACTAAATATTACAATCTAGGTGTTCTTTAAAATAAAGTACAAGTGTGGAAATGAAATAAAAAATGCACATCTATGAGCAATGCTTCCAATGTCCATCAAATATGCCTTGGAACTCCACTCCAAGCTATGCCATAGGTTTTTTTAACCTAAAAATAGAGGGTTAGGCAATGCCTAGTAGAGAAATCTAAACAAACGATGTATATGATGGCCGTGGGTGCGTGCCGGTGTATAGAAATAAATATGTGATGCATGCATGAGGACCCGAGAGGTTTTAAGTGAGATGATCAAGTTCATGGAGAGTTGTTCCTTTTCTTTCAATTTTCAAAAGACAAGTGTTCCAAGTTATTTTCAATTCTTTCCAACACCTTATCAAAATAAGGATTTCCAATATTCCATAAATCATTGGGTTTCCAATTTATATTCCAATTTCTTATCGAAATAAGGATTATTAATTATCAACAATCTAATAGTTTCGACTAAATTCCACGCTAGTTGCCCACCAGCTAAACTAACCGTATAGTTCCTCGTATTACCCGACCTGTCGGGAGTGTCTAGTCAAACCCTCATTGCGCAATGTCGTGGGTACAAATACTCATGGTACAAATACCCATATATATAATAGCCAACTCAAGATTCAATATCCACCGCAACAATCCACTTGATTGATTAATTTCCAAAATTTCCATGATAAGGCCAATTGCCAAATTTCAAGTGTTTCAATGGTTTCCAATGTGCCAATTTACAATTCAAGGGTTTAAATTTGAGAATACCAATTTCCAATTCCATTTTCACCAAATTTCCAAAAGAAGTCAAAATTAGCGTTTTCAACAATTTGAGGGTTTTCGATATAAACAAAGGGAATACCAAATTGACACCACAGGAAGTCCGTACACGTAAGATTATGAACCCTAGGCTTGATTCAAGGCCCAAACAAGACCCGGTGACCTACCATACTTGCATTAACATGATTTTTGCGAAAGAAAGACTAGTATATATATATATACAAGCTTAGAGAACTGTACCTTGAATGAAGATTTGATGAACTTTACTTACAAACCCTAGGTGAGGGGTTCTTGATACCACCACGAACTCTGCACATCAATGGAGAGAGCTCAACATCCTCTTCGACATTAATGACGATGAAAATCTTCAAAACCCAACCAATACTCTTGGATTTTAGAGAGAAGGGAGAGAGAAATTGAGAGAGAATATGAGGGACAGAAGAGAGAGAGAGAGAGAGAGAGAGAGGGAGATAGGTTCTGGTTCGAATTAGGGCTTCTTCATCATATTAGAGTGTGTACAACACATGGTAAATGACCAAAACACCCTTAATGCGTCTGTCAGATTTTTCTCCTGATACACCCGTAATTGGTTAAGGGCATAGTGGAAACCAGTTAGGGATGCCACTGCCCAAACCTTGCCTTGCGGTTTCCCTTGCGGAAACCCGTTGCAGGTGAGGGAAAGGGGTTACGGACAACCTTGGTGGAAACCGTTTGCGGGTCACCTAGAAACTGGTTACGGTTGCCCATATGGGAAATCGGTTACGGTGGGAGGGGGAACTGGTTGCAGGATAGCAACTGCGGAACCAGTTATAGGCATGCATCGAATCGATTTCGGGCACCTCTGCCTCAGAAATTACTGGGGAGTATTTTGGACGCCATTTCTTCGTCCAAACTCTGATTGACACAATTCAAATTGTGTTAGATTCAGAATTGAATCCTTTACGACTTCCAAGATTCCCCCATTTCATCAACCAAATGAAAACTTTTGGATTATTAATTAACCAAAATCCAAGAAATAAAATTTAGAGTTTTGGAGGTTTATGCTTAGTACTTCTTTTATTCCACTACATATTAAATTTAAAAGAAAGGAAAAATTATTTATGTTAGAAAATGGCACATATTTTCCTCACTTGTTAGAGTTGTTTGAGTTACGATTCGTAGCCGGATTCTATTATTTATTAGTTTTTTGGGATGGGTCGTGACACTAAGAGTACATAAAAAACAACCACCACAATTGGCGATTCTGCTGGGGACGACAATAGTTGTTTCCAGGTTTCTGGTGGTCCTTCCAATATTATTCTGGGGCTTTTTGATCCATGGGAACCGACATTCCCCTCTCAGCAAGGGTCACTGAATTTTCCGAAATTCCTCCTCCCCTCCGTCCGCAATCTTACGACCCAAAAACCGATGTTTATACGCACCTCATTTATTTTCGGCAGGTTATGGCCCTTTATATAACCGACGAGGCTGTTATGTGAAAAGTCTTCCCTATGAGCCAGGGCTCCCTTTGGTTCAATAAACTACCAACAAGGTCCATCTAGAGCTTCAGTAATCTTGAGCGGTCGTTCCTTGCTCGCTTCGTCATGAGCTCCATCCAGCGCAAGGACGTCGGCGCCCTCATCAGTCTCCGAAAGCACCAGGGCGAGTCTCTCCGACAATATGCCAATCGGTACTGGGAGCTGTACAATGAAATACAAGACTGCGACTAGGGCATCGCATCCACTTCTTTCAAAATGGGCCTTGAGGCCGACAACTTGATCTTCTAGGAACTCATGATTAACCCTCTAGATGATATGGACGACCTCATGCAGAGGATAGACAAATTCTGTTAGCTGGAGGACCTTCTTGCCGACTGGGCGGTTCATCTCCCTACAGGCTAATCACTCCCCGCTCCCGGTCCAGCGCCATGACGACAGGCCAACCTTGTAAAAGCCGAAGAAGTACGAAGACCAAAGCTAGAGGACTACATGGCAGAAGTAACTGTCTTCACCAAGCCAACTTATATGGTCCTCAAGCAAATCTGAGACTAGACTTTCTACAGGCGTCCAGATCAAAAAATGGGGACAGAAGGCAACGACAATGGCCGGGCATTTTGCACCTATCATAAGGAAAAAGGGCATTACACTAACTCCTGCCAGCAATTCAAAGCTTACATGGAGCTCCTGGTCTGCCAGGGACATCTTAACCAATGGATCGACAAGCAGAAGACTTAGGAAGTAGCCCGACAGGCCAGGCCACCCATCGGAGCAGAGGAAAATGTCCTAGTCATTCCATAACGGCAATCTGGGCCTCCAAAAACTATTATCTCCGGCAAAGAAAATGGCATATGGTCGAATTCTCTTTATACTCACTTGCCTTTACAGTTATTAAACAAAAATATTTGCTATTGTTTGTATTTATCTTTGGTCTTAAACCTTGACAGGGGTAAGAAATGTTCCCCGAAGAAAGCCAGGAATATACACAAGGCAATACCCTTCGGCATTAATGGAGGCCCAGTCTGTTCATAAGGACACAACAAAGTCTGGCGTCTCCCGAAAAAACGTGGCTCCGGCAGGTGCCGCTTCGTACATTGATTATAACCTGTCGGCCGTCCACCTCCAGCAAAGTACGACATCTCCCAGCAAAATGTGGCTCTGGAAGGTGCCGCTTCGTGCGTTGATTATAACCTGACAGTCGTCCACTTCTAGCAAAGTCTGGCGTCTCCCGACAAAGCGTAGCTCCAGCAGGCACCGTTTCTTGCATTGATTATAACCTGTCATCCATCCACCTCCAGGAAAGTCTGGTATCTCCCGGCAAAACGTGGCTCCAGCAGGTGCCGCTTCATGCGTGGATTATAACCTGTCGGTCGTCCACCTCCAGCAAAGTCCGACATCTCCCTACAAAACATGGCTCCGACAGGCACAGCTTTGTGTGTTGATTATAACCTGTCAGTCGTACACCTCCAGCAAAGTTCGTCATCTCCCGGCAAAATGTGGCTCTGGTAGGCGCTGCTTCATGCATTGATTATAACCTGGCAGTCGTACACCTCCAGCAAAGTTCGTCATCTCCCGGCAAAATGTGGCTCTGGTAGGCGCTGCTTCATGCGTTGATTATAACTTGCCGGCCCTCCACCCCTCAGCAAAATCTGCCATCTCCCGGCAATCGTCGGATCAAATTATATGTCCGACATCCTTCGGATCTTTGTCTCTCGTTAGGGGACCATCTATTTATATGTCTGGCATCCTCCGAACCTCTGTCCCTCATTATGGGACAATCTATTTTTATGTTCGGCATCCTTCGGACCTCTGTCCCTCATTAGGGGACCATCCATTTATGTATCCGGCATCCTCCGGACCTCTGTCCCTCATTAGGGGACCATCTATTTATATGTCTGGCATCCTTCGGACCTCTGTCCCTCGTTATGGGGCCATTAATTTATATGTCCGGCATACTCTGGACCTCCATCATTGACAGAGGCATCTTAATATATATAGTCTTCTCAGGCTATATCCCTTTGGATTTCTATCACTTATTGAGGGAATTGTCTACATCCGGCATACTTTAGACCTCTATTACAAACGGAGGCATCTTTATATATGGTCTTTTTAGGCTCTATCCCACCGGATTTCTATTCCTGATTAAGGAATCTACTTATATCCGACACACTCTAGATAAGAAACAAGGTAACTCTGGTCCGAATCTGAAATCTTTATTGCATCATATGAACAAAACAATGTGTCCGAGACCTAACGTCTGAAAATCAAAGAGCTACATCTACAACGGCTCGGGTGAACGAGAACCTGACGGTCCGGTAGAGGGTGCCTCGTCCGGCATTACAAAAGGAGGGATAACTGGGGCTGGAATAGGATCATCAACCTGGAAGGGTGAGTCATCTGGCACCCCCGCCGCATCTAGCGCCCGAAGCCATGCCTCTTTATAGGCTACACTGAAGCCCCCATTGTAGCCGACCTCATATGCTTCGGGGAAAGCTCGAGCACCTACCACCGATAGTTCTCTTCGGCATCCCTTTAGCCCTCCGCGTAGCCCTTTGTATCGGCGTGGGAAGCAGCTTTCTGAAGCCTCTCCTCAAATTTTTCCTTTGATTGCCAGAGATTATCTTCGGCCTCTAAGAGCTTTTCTTTTAGCCGATTCGGCTTTGCCGATGCCTCCTATAGCCACTAGAGGAGCAAATCTTTTTGGGCAGTGGCAGATTTGAGATCATTCTCCGCCTTCGAGGCCCAACAATACCACTTGATGGCCCTCCGGGTTACTTCCTGGTAAGCTTTGTGCATCCTCAAAAAGGACTGTCAAGTCTGTAAGAAACACGATTATCGTCAGCAAATGTCTTAACAGAGCCCACCACTCAAGAGAAATCGAAGGTACCTTTATTGGACTTTCTCCGACATGATCAACAATAGCCCTCACACTGAACGGCAGGTCTCTCATATCCTCCCATAGCTGCAGTGCCCGAAGGAGGGGATGAGCAATCCGGAGATCGGCGTTAACACTGTCTGACCGAAGCATAGGTGCCCCGGGAAATATGAGGAAATCAGGCACCCACGGGTCTATAGCATTGATATTGTCAAGTAGTGGAACTGCTTCTGGCCCTGCACCACGTTCCGCACCTGCCGATCCCTCCTCGAAATCCGGCAGCTCGAGCTTCACTTCAATGAGCTCCGGAGGAAGGCTCCTGACTAGAGGCATCATTGGAGCTAGAGGACGTAGTGGGGACTCCCTGACATGGCCTTCAGTGTTCCTTCCCACAGCCGACGAGGACTCTCCCACAAAATGCTGGAAAAGGCCAGCCTTCCTCCGGATGGGTGCAGGACCTTGAGGAATGGCCACTCGCTTCCTCTTCTCCCTAGTCTTTCAGTCCTCCAAAAAACTTTGGTACGTCGGCTGGTAACCCAGCAGGGAGGGAGCATCCCTTCCCCCATACCTCATCAACGCAACAATCTGTTCCTCCGAAGCATCTTTCCTCAGGTCCTTCGAAATCATGGAGACATCTGCACAAGGAATGAATGTTTTCAGAAATAACAGAGTCTCCCAGGCATTTGGGAGTGTAAAAGGAAAGGGCCTCTAACCTAGGTTGCCAAGCTTCGTGGGAATCAGATACAGATGCTCTTCCTCCGGTTCGAAATTGTACTCCCCATAAAGTTGAAGATAGGTGTTCGCCCATCTCTCACTATCCGGTAGCCTTAAGATAACGTCCTCATATAGCTTACGGGCAGAAAGGAAGTACCTGACGGACGCTCTGTTATGGGAAAGCGAGAACAAACCCATAAGGTTCGCCATGCGGAACTTCAAGTTATCCCTCTCGCACAGCGCCTGGACAGAGCAGATGATCCAATAGATGTTGACCGACACCTGACATGGATAAAGCCGGAATGCACACAAGAAAGCCCAAAGGAGACGATCAAGAGGGAACTTCAATCCCCCTTCGGTTATTGTCATCAGAGGAACAATTATTTGCTCCTCTATGTAAGTAATTTCCGATCCTAGCTCCGCTAGAGAAATGGACGTCGGGATCTCATACCGACAATAGAATTCATCAACCTTGGTCAGCCCACCACGGAAGTAGTCCAAATAAGGGCAGTACCAATCCCCCCTCTGGGTCCTGGTTGTGCGACCTCCAAAATTGTACCCTGCACGGGCATCTCGTATAAACCCTCCCTGGTTGGAAGCCTCCTCATCAGAAAAATGGTGAACGATCCGAGTCCATCCACGAATCGGAGGCAGTACCAGATCAGGAGGTGATGGGGCTTGGTTCCCAGTGAGTTCAGCCACTCTTGAGTTGGCCTCGAATGATGACTCATCGGAGCTAAGCCTAAACGAGGAGTCAAAATCAGCGTTGGAACTGGTAGAAGAGCTTAGAACAATCACTTGGTCCAAAGTCACCAGAGAATTAATGCCGAAGGACTAGAGGCACTATGGAGGGTGATGTGGATAGCGTGGCTGACGCTTACCTGGAGACTCGGGGGCGCCGATATGCCCGGGATACCCGCCCGGTAAAACGGGCGTAACTTTTGATCCGTAGCTCCGATTTCAGCATTCTTTGGACCGTTGGAAAGCTATCGGAGAGATGCTCGATGTCTCAAAATCGCTATGCCATTTTGTGCCCTGGAGCAACCCCCAAAACAGCTATTCCGGTTTTTGTATTTCGCCCACTTGTTTTGGGCTTTTTATTTCAGTCTTTTATTTGCTAGGCCCAACTTGTTTAAGGGCTATGGTTTTATGGGTATTTAAGGAATACTCTTGTATCTCTTTTGGTATCTTTGAATGAAAGCAAAACCCTAGAGAGCAATTTACCTCTTTCTCTTCCAATCATCCGGTATTCGATTGAATCAACGTGTGATTGTTGCCTACTCACTTGGCACTCATCCAAATCAACAGGTTTGTAGAAGGTTGCAGCCGCCAATCTCCATTGACGACTGCATCAGTTGGTATCAGAGCACAGTTTCAGTCCTTGAGGAACGATGCCGCTGAGACGCCGCCCGATCCAGCAGGTTAGAGAAGATGACAGGATTGATCGACTACAGCAGGTGGTGGAAACCCTAGCTGCCAGTGTGGATGCGATACAGATCCAGCTCTAGCAACAGCAACAACAGCCGCCGCCGCCACAACGACGGAACCCTAACCAGGGCATTGTGGAGAATGACGACTCTGATGACATTCCCAGCGAAGAAGAGGAGGAGGAGGAGAACCCTTTCGCCGAAAGGCCACCGCCAAGAAGGCCTGAGAGGCAGCCACGACAACCATACAGGAGGGAGGAATGGGAGCCTGTCGGCATCAACAATCGATGGGAAGCGGGCTTGAGGATTGACATCCCGGAGTTCCAAGGCGGGATGAGAGCAGAAGAGTTTCTCGACTTGCTCTTTGCCGTCGAGGATGTGTTGGAATTCAAGAAGGTTCCGGCCAGCAAACGAGTTCCTTTGGTTGCGACTCATTTCTGAGGTAGGGCTGCAGCCTGGTGGCAGCAATTGAAACTAAACCGTGCTCGCACGGGAAAGAGGAAGATCGACATGTGGGAGAAGTTACAGAAGCACCTTCGTACTGCGTTCTTACCCCACAACTACTCTCGGGTTATGTACCAGCGGTTTCAGAATCTCCGCCAAGGATCGAGGACAGTTGATGATTACACGACTGAGTTCTATCAGTTAATGGCGCGTAACGATCTGGGGGAGATAGATGACCATCTAGTGTCAAGGTACATTGGGGGTTTACAGATCCAATACCAAGACACCCTTAACATGTTCGACGTCTATTCAGTATCGGACGCTCACCAGAAGGCTCTGCAGCTGGAGCGACAGATCAAGCGGCAGCAGAATGCTCAACCCTGGACCGCTCCTAACAACTGCGGGGCAGCACCAACAGAAAATGTCCAAGGCGGACGACCTGTCGGGGCTGTGGTTGCTAGGGCACCAAACCCTAATCCTATCAGACTGCTTGCTGAAGGATCTAATCGTTGTTTCAAATGTGGCGAGCCAGGCCACATGTATGCTGAGTGCACGAAACCCGCCATCAGGAAGGGTCTGTTCATCGACAATGACGGCGTGGTTAGGGTGGAGATGGACTAGCCCGTAGAGGACCCCATCAATGAGCCACTATACGAGGAGATCTTGGAGGAGGAGCTCGTGACAGGGGATGATGGGCCATTGCTGGTGGTTCGCAGGGCATACCTCACTCCCCGCGATACCAGTGGGGACGGGTGGCTGAGAAACAACATCTTTCAGTCAAAGTGCACAGTGGCAGGAAAGGTATGCAGGTTTGTGATAGACTCGGGAAGCTGTGAGAATGTGATTTCAGATGAGGCAGTCAAGAAGATGGGACTTGCTACAGAGGAGCATCCAACCCCATACAAACTGACGTGGCTGCAGAAGGGAAAGAAGGTAACAGTTTCCAAACGCTGTCTAGTTTCCTTGTCGATTGGTTCAAATTACAAAGACAGGTTGTGGTGTGACGTGGTCGAAATAGATGCCTGCCATATTCTGTTGGGGAGGCCTTGGCAGTATGACCGGGCTATCCAACATGTCAGACAGAAGAACACTTATAGTTTTGTGTTCAACAACGTAAAAGTGGTCCTGTGCCCAAGCAAAGAGGAAGGACCGAAGAAGACCATCGAGAAGAATCCTAACCTGTTATCCTTGCAACGCTTCATGGATGAAGTGGTTGACACGGGGATAGTTTATCTATTAGTGGTGAAGGAGCAGAGGCAGAATGAAGAAGTTCATGAGGGTGTGCGGAATTTGATTGAAGAGTTCAGCTGTGTTTTCCCAGAATAGTTACCCCATGCTTTGCCTCCACTGCGGGACATTCAACACCAGATCGACCTGGTCCCAGGAGCATCCCTGCCCAACCGTACGCATTACCGTATGAGTCCCAAAGAACATGAGGAGTTGCGGCATCAAGTGGAGGAGTTACTGAAAGAGGGGCACATCCGAGAGAGCCTCAGCCCTTGTGCCATTCCAACACTACTGACCCCCAAGAAGGATGGCTCATGGCGCATGTGCGTGGATAGCCGGGCCATCAAAAAGATCACTGTTTGTTACCGATTTCCTATACCACGGCTTGATGATCTGTTCGACCAGCTCAGTGGGGCAACTGTGTTCTTAAAGCTTGATTTGAAGAGTGGATATCACCAGATCCGCATTCGGGAGGGTGATGAGTGGAAGACTGCCTTCAAGATGCGAGAGGGGTTGTATGAATGGCTGGTCATGCCATTTGGTTTGTCTAATGCCCCAAGTACTTTCATGCGTATCATGAACCAGCTGTTCCGATCGTACATTGGGAAGTTTGTGGTGGTGTACTTCGACGACATCTAAATTTACATCCCAGATCATTCTATGCATTTGCAGCATTTGCGACAGGTCCTGTGCTTGTTGCAAAAGGCCAAGTTCTTCGCTGCCAGGGGTAAATGTTCATTTATGACTGATAGCATGCTGTTCCTCAGCTATGTGGTGTCTAGCAGGGGCATCTCGGTAGATGAGTCAGAAGTAGAGGCTATTCGCAGCTGGCCGACCCCAAAGAACATCCATGACGTCCACAGTTTCCATGGACTGGCATCATTTTATCGGAGGTTTGTCCCCAATTTCAGCACCATAATGGCTCCGATCACAGATTGCATGCGGGCGGGGAAGTTTAGCTGGTCACACGCAGCAACAGAGG
>NMUG010006286.1:0-12665 GCA_002855965.1 Monotropa hypopitys | reverse complement strand
TTTTTACTAACTATGAATCCTAGCAATTTGCCGGACGTTACTCCGAAGGCGCATTTTGCCGGATTCATTTTTAGGTGATATTTCCGCAATCGTTCGAATACCCGTTTTAGGTTTATGAGATGCCCTTGTCGCTAGCGAGATTTGACGATCATATCATCTACATATATTTCCACTTCATTATACATCATGTCATGGAAAAGTGTTACCATTGCTTTTTGATAAGTTTCTCCTGCATTTCTTAATCCGAATGGCATCACTCCATGGTATGAGGAATGCAGTCTTTTCTTGATCTTCTAGTGCTACTCGAATTTAACTGTAGCCTGAGAATCCATCCATGAACGAGAACATCTCGTGACCTGCTGTGTTGTCAACGAGAATATCTATATGTGGTAATGGAAAGTCGTCCTTCAGGCTTTCTTTGTTGAGGTCCCAGTAATCAATACACATTCGGACCTTGTCATCCTTCTTTGGAACCAGGACTACATTTGCCAGCCATTTAGGGTAATGTGCTACTCAAAGAAACCCCGCATTGAACTTAATAACCTCGTCTTTGATTTTAGGACTCCATTCAAGTCGGAGCCTTTGCAGTTTTTATTAATGGGTCTTATTGTCGGATTGATTGGAAGCCTGTGTTCCACAATCGATGTATTTAATCCTGGCATATCCTCATAAGACCAAGCGAATACATCTTCATATGATCTAAGAATCTCAATGAGTTCTCTTTTCTCGTGCTTGTATAAATGAGTTCTGATCTTTATTTCCCGTGATGTCTCTACAATTCCCAAATTAATGGTTTCTGTTTCCTCGACATTGGGGTTTTTTCTATTTTCATGCCTTTCTATCATTTCTTGAATTTCTTCCGGAACCTCATCCCCTGTGCAATTATCAATTTCAACCCCCATTGATTCATAGTCTAGTTCGACGTTGAAATCATATTATTCTTGTGCTAAGATTATTCTGTCGCTTGAGTCAGAAGGACAAATTTTTGGGTCCCTGAAAAAAAAATTTTGATTTACAATTTTAGTTCATTTTTTAACAGAGAGAGATAAATGAACAAAATATACACATGCTTCGTTTGAATAACTCGCAAAATATTTGAAAAGAAATATTCATAAGTAGATCCATTTATTAAAATTCGAGATAAAAAGTTACAAAAAACACTTAGCAAACCAATTTTATTGTCATTTGGTAATAAGTTATCAAAACTTGCGGGCACTGTGTATTGGTTGCGAGACCCAATTGGTCAATTTTCTTCTGGACAGATGGGATGGATTGATTTTAACGGTTCATCATGACTCCCACTGTGTAGAGGGGAATTGATGATATCAATTTGGAGATCTTCAAAACGTTTAATGAGTCCTTCTACCGGATCGTCTTCTTTTTCGTGGAGATGACTGGGAATTGAGTATACGAGGGTGAGTTCTTCTTCTTTGTCTCTGTCTTCTTTTGGAATTTCCTGGAAAAATTTGGTTGATGTGAAACTTTCTTGGATATGCGGGATGGGTGTGATTTTTCTTTGGCCTCGATCATTTCTGGAATTTCTTTTAAAGGTTGCTATTTGCTTCTCTTCTTCCCAAGTCAGATTGTAGCCCAACCCGAAAGTATGCAATTGGGATGATATCTTCCCTGGCTCAGTTTCTCCCTAGAGGTTTGACCCTAGACCTTTCCCGCTTTGAATACCATTCTGATATAGGTATTGGGCGACCATCATTGTATTTCTAGAGAAGTTTAATAAATTATCCATTTGTACCTCACTTTTCGTTATGATCTTAACAAGTTCCAGTAATTCATGTTCATGGATATTTTTATACCTCTTTTCCTTTCCTTGCATTACTTTAGCATAGATCTTGTACAACCTGGGGATACCTTCGAGCGTGTAAGTTTCTCCGTTTAATTTTGCATAATTGAAGGATACCCTATGCGCAACAGAGATTTTGGGAGAGTTTCTCGGGGTCATATCGGTAGAGTAATGGACTTCTTCGGAAGTCGAGAACATTCACCTTATATAACCCAAGTTCTTTGTTCGTGATGGTGATATCCCACCATGGCTATGATGGGTTCCTTGAAAATGGATTTCTTCATTGTTCGGACAACTGTTCTGGGAGGACCAATCAAGTGTTGCGGATCCAGGTCATCCGCATCTTTGGTTATCATATTGATTCTCCAATGGTTCAGTAAAGGGTTGGTGGTTACATTCGATGGGGTGTGAGTATCTTCCAAGTTGACTTCTCCAGCTTCGATAAGGTCTTGGACCTTATGTTTCAAACTCCGACATGTTTCTATTTTATGTCCTGCTTGGTTGGAATGGTAAGCACACTGAAGGTCGGACCGAAAATTTGCTGGAAGAGGATTGGGCAGTGGATGAGCAGGAATGGGGTTTAAGTGCCCAGAAGAGATTAGTCGCTGGTAGACCTCGGTCATTGGAATAGCAAGCGGTGTGAAAGTTCTACCATTCCTCCAATTGTAAGAAGGTGGATTTCTTGTGGGGGTATTCGGAGATGGGGGAAAAGGTGTTGTTTGGTAAGCATGATTTGGTGGTCGATATGGCCTTGGGGGAGGATAGTATGGTGGTGGTGTATAAGGATTTTGAAAATTTGGGGAAGGAAATAATTGAAATCTCGGTGGGGATGGAAATGGGTTATTCTATTATGGTATGGGCATGACAGTGGAAACTTTTGGTTCTTTAGGTTTCTTTTGGGGAAACCGTTTGGCTTGTGTGGATGAGCTTGATTCAGTATTCTGGGAATATGGATTCATGATTTTGACCGTTTGGATTCTGTCCTCTATTATTTCTCCTTGTTGAATGATCTCATTAAAAGATCTCCCGATAGAGGTGCAAAATTACTCATAATAGATCCCCTTGCACGTCTCTATGAATAGATGCACATATTCTGAGTTGCCTAGTGGTGGGTCCACTTGGGAAGCTTGGTTCTTCCATCTTAATGCGTATTTGTGTAAGGATTCTTCAAGTTCTTGTCTATTGTGAATCAAGAACAGGCAGTCGATCGCCATTTCTGCATTGTGGCGATATTGCCAGATAAACTCTTGTGATAACTCCGTCCAAGATTGGAACCACTTCAGATCCAGTCGAGCGAACCAATGGGAAGTTGCCCCAGTCAGACTGTGTTGAAAGAGGTTCATCATTAACTTCGGGGTTCGGATAACCGTATAGTGCCCCTGCATAGAGGCGTAAATGGGTCATGGGTTCACCGGTCCCATCGTCCTTTGAGAAATTGGGTATCTTGAATTTAGATGACAGTTGCATTTGTGGGTAGAAGCACAAGTCCTCAAAACTGGTTGAGGTGTACGCATTGGGTCCTCGCAGAGATTTCAAAGATTCTTCCAATTGTTGGATTTTGTGGCTTACTTGACTATCCATTTCCTTCCTTCCAGTGATGTCATCTGGGTGACTCTCCAGATCTTCTTGATGATACAATAGGATTGGCAGTGTTGGTGTCATTGTCGACTGAACCGACAGCATGGGTTGAGCAGATTTCGGATATACATGGAGACTTCCGATGGGTAATGTAGATGTTATTCCCAAAAAAACGACAGGGTTGGATGCTGCTTGGGCATGGACTGTCCTAGTATTAGTTTGTTGTGCAGCTTGTGCTTCAGTTCTAATCTGTTGTGATGGTATGGGGGTCTGACGTTGCGCCATCAAAGCCTCAACCATGGACTGTAGGTGTTCCACGGTTTGGCGAATGGCCAGGTGTTCTTCCATGGGAACCATTTCCAGTTCCTATTGCACACAATTTTTCCAATCCTCATCCATTGCACGGGCTAATGAGCGGATGATCCTTCTGGATGAGAACTGGAAACCTACTGGGTGCTTCGTACTTCTACCTATATATCAACACTAAATTCAAATTAGTAACTTAGGCAAAGACTTTGGAGATTGTGGTGACATATGAACTTTCTATGGTTTTTGTTTATTCTTTGAAACATATTATCAGACGTGGTCTTCTAATAATATTATAAATAATAAACCTTTCTTTGAAAATGGTGAATAGAAAGTCCATAGTCTGATTTTACCACAGTCCCCAAAGATGTCGTTTTTTGGGAAACATTTTAGTAGATAAACAAAATGCAAGTAAGGACTCCCTTCAGTATGTAATGTTTCCTAGAAAATAATAATAGGGTTTTGTTTTTTTGACTTTTAGGCTTTTCTATATACATATGTGGCTGTGCAGTGTTAAGGCTTAAGGTTTCCAAATCTTTAGACCTCCAGCCCCATGAGGGTAACCATCTTTGAGTCGGTGATTTGGTTGGGGTGCCCTTTTCCACAGCGATCCATAATCGCGAAGCTTACTTCGGGCCCCCGGGGGTAAATAAGGTGTGGTAGCCGGACCTCGGCTTTAAGGGATCAGACCCGGCACTAAAGGTTGGACCCTGCTCCAGACCGTCCACATTTGTTAGTGTCGCTAGTCCCACGGCCCTTCGTTAGACTCTAATGCTATCCGACAACCCCCTTTGGTAAAGCGCTCCGGCAATATGGGTTGGCCAAACAAAAGTTAACTCCTCTGGCTACTACACCGGTCGGTAGAGCGTCGTTCACCAGTCTTGTGATAAAACATCACTCCCGGCCGACCGGCTTATAGCGGAAGGAGCATCCCTACGACCTAACCTCTAGCACTGAGCACCACATCTGCCTTCTTTTCGGATCCCCCATCCGTACGGTTAACCCGGCCCACCGATTGCACTGGCCCACATTGGCCCGTCATGTGCACCACTCGGGCCTAATACCACACGGGGAGCCTATAACATGCAATCCACACAGCAGTTTAAACCCTCAAGAGCACCAATCCCAATAAATACCCCCTGAGGGTAATGTTCATAGGGATTTGCTCTCCGATAGACAAACATCCGGTCCTGTTTACTTTCTGTCTTCTTCTATAAAAACGGACTAACTTAAACTTCGGAGGCCCCGTCGGTCACAACCGACCAGCGGGCACTAACCTTTGTTTTGTAGAAGCCCAATAGGTAGATCCCTTTTTTATCTTTGCAGGGACCCACACAGACCACCGTACTCAACAATGACTACCCCGTTCCAGTCTACTGCCGACGACCCGCATCCGGAGACCTAATTAATAGGAAGGCAAAACCTGAGGAACGTTCCACCACAATTGGCGAATTTGCTGTAGAAAGGCTCTCTAAACCTTTGGTGGTAACCCTAGATTCTTTTAGCTTTCCTGACTTATGGGAATCGAATTCCCGAGCTTGACTGTCAACACGGACTTCTCTATGCTACCTCCACCTCCCCCTCTGGCGGCCGTTCCCCACCAGTCCATGGTAATTCTTGATCCTGCTACTGGCCTCAATTTGGCCGGACCTAGCTCTGACGTGACAGTCAATACGGACTGAATGCTGAGAGAGAAAAATGTAGAGATAGCCCTCTTGAAGGAGCGGGCTGCCAAGCTTAGCCATCTGGCCCTACGAGCGACCTCAGCAACATCGAAGTTCGGGGAAAGGAGTCGTCACAGACTCGGGAAGGAGAAGTTGGGGCTGACCCACCTCGTTAGTCAGAGAAGGAGCATCTAGAAGACTTTGACCTATAGGGGATTGGTAAGACCACTCCGAGTGCTTGAACCTTGGCAGCGTCGGACAGAACACTATATGTATATGAGCACGGAATCTTCGTTCCCGTCAGAGCAAAAAAACATAATCGAGTCCCTTAGAGCCCAGAGAGAGATCATCAGCATAGGCACAGGCCTCACACTTCCTTCTCACCTCGTAGAGATGACCGAGTTGAGCTCTGTTGGCATAGAAGGAGCCAGACCCTGGAGGTTGCTCCAAAAAATGCCATCCGGGATGTGGATCCAAGACTTGGGCAACTCAGTGCCACCCCTATTCACGAACGATCGAATCAGCGACTATTCCGGCCGGATTCCACCTGCCCAAATTCGCCAGGTATGAGACCAAAATTGATGCTTATACTCATCTTATTTACTTCTGGCAGGTAATGTCCCTCTATACCACCAATGAGGCCATCATGTGCAAGGTTTTTCCTACAAGCCTAGGAACCCAAGGCTCCCTATGGTTCAACAAGCTACCAAGGAGATCCATCCGGAGCTTTAAGGATCTCGAACAGGTGTTCTTGTCCCGCTTTGTGACAAGAACCGCTCAAAAGAAAGATGTTAGTGCACTAATCAGCCTCCGGAAGCGATAGGGGGAGTCTCTCCAGCAATATGCCGACTGCTACTGGGAGCTGTACAACGACATCCAGGACTGCGACCAGAGCATTGCGACCACCTCCTTCAAAATGGGGCTCGAGACCGACAACCTTATCTTCCGGGAACTCATGATCCATCCTCCGGATGATATAGAGGACCTCATGCAAAAGGTGGATAAATACTGCCAACTGGAGGACCTTTTGGCCGATCGCACATCCCATCGATTATCTGACTGTACGAATCAGTCTCCTGGCACGTCTCCCCACTGGCAGATAAACGTGGTAAAAGCAGGTGATATCCGAAAGCCGAGACCAGAGGACTACATGGCTGAAGTAACCGTTTTCTCAGAGCCTACCTATATGGTCCTCAAGCATGTCCGGGACATGCCATTTTGTAGGCGCACAGACCAAAAAATGGGAACGGAGGCCAATTATGCCAGATGCGCATTCTGTACCTATCATAGGGAGAAAGGGCATTACACCAACTCCTGCCAGCCATTCAAAGCTTATATTGAACTTCTGGTCCGTCAGGGTCATCTCAATCGATGGATCGATAAGAAGAAGACTCAAGAATTGGCCAGACAAGCAAGGTCGCTCGTCGCAGTAGAGGACCATCCCTCATTACGGGATCACTCAGCAAGGGTCTGGTACCTCCCAGCAGAAGCGTGGCTCCGATAGGGTCTGTCCGGATATGAACTTGTTGTCCACCGCTGTAGAGGTCCGACAAATTATCCCTCATTACGAAATCACTCAGCAAAGGTCTGGTACCTCTCGGTAGAAGCGTGGCTCCGACAGGGTCTGTACGGATATGAACTTGTCATCCACCACTGTAGAGGTCTGACAAATTATCCCTCATTACGGGATCACTCAGCAAAGGTCCAGTACCTCCCGGCAGAAGCGTGGCTCCGACAGGGTATGTTCGGATATGAACTTGTTGTCCACCACTATAGAGGTCTGGCAAATTATCCCTTATTACAGGATCATTCTACTAGGGTCCGGTCACTCCGGTAGGCGTGGATCCGGCAGGCACAGCTTTGGGCTTTGATTATAACCTGCCGTCTACCATCACATGGGCCCGGCACCCCATCCTTCATTATGGGATCACTTGGCAAAAGTTTGATACCTCCCGACAGAGGCGTGGCTCTGATAAGGTCTGTTCGGATATGAACATGTCGTCCACCACTACAAAGGTCCGTCGTTTCTACCTTTTCTAAGGGATGTCCAACTGCGACATTACCATCAACAGGACAGTTAGGTAGGACGGCCAATTGTCGGACCTCAAATAGCAACGGAGCCATCTTATATATGGACTCCTCAATCTATACTCTACCAGAACTTTATCAGAGGATCTGCTTTTGCCAGGTGATTGTCGGACCTCCGTTATCGACGAAACTATTTTCTTATGAATGAACTCCCATCTATGTCCCTTCGGAGCTCTATCGAAGGACTTATCAGCCAGATTTCAATTATCAACTGACTCCACTCTTTATAAGATGGCCCCTTAATCTATCTTTTCAGATCTATTTCTAAAATCATTATCCGACACACTCTCCGACAAAAGAGGTAACATTGAAACAACAGTTTTTACATCTATGTTACATTGCAATAGCTGTACAAAAGGAAATACAAAAAAAAAAGTCACACTATGAATGCTCTGGAGGAGGAATTTCTGGCAAGTGAACACAAGGAATCTCTGGTAGATCAGCAGGAGGATCTATGTTTGGAAGCTCCAGCGGAGGAATCGTACATTCCGGTACATTCACGTCAGCCCGAAAGGGCGAATCTGCAGGTACTCCGGCAGTATCCAGTGCCATCTGCCAGGCTTTGAGGAAGGCCAGGTTATAGCCTCCCTTGAAGCTGACCTCATGAGCTTCAAGGCAGACTTCGTGCATCTCCCGACGATATTATTCTCGGGCATCATTGAGACCCTCAGCATAGGCTTTCCTGCCGGCATCGGCCATAGCCTATTTGAGCCTCTCTTCAAAGTCTCTGGCCTGCTGAAGGCTGTCTCCGGCACCATCAATCATCTTCTTCCGCTCAACTTGTTCTGCCATCACTTTCTCAACTTGCTAGAGAAGGGCATTTTTTCTAGGCCTCCACAGTCTCAAGACTGGCCTATAGCGCACGCGCTCGGGTATCCCTTCTCCACGCTCCCCGAAGGCATGACTGAGTACATTTATACAGGCTAACAAAGCTTTGACAAGCCTCTAAAAACCAGGAGCAATCATCAGCGAAGCTCAGAAGCAAAAAACCAACCAGAAAGAGTGGGGTCGTTACCTTTATGAGGCATGTCCCGGCATGATCATAGATTTGCTCCACACTGGACGGTAAAGCCCTCATATCAGCTGGCAATTGTAGCGCACGGAGAAGGGGATGCGTTACCCATGGATCAGCATTCACACTGTCCGTTGTTAGGATAGGCCTTCCATTATACTTGCGAAAGTCGGGAGCCCAGGGCTAGGGCAGCTCCGGATCGGCTGGGGGTGGTGGAGGGTGTCGCACGACAGTGAACCTCGTAAATTTTGGTATCTTATCAGAATTAAGGGGCTCTTCTTTTACCGGTGCAATACTGGTACATTAGGCAGAGGGGCAATTAGAGATTTGACAACGGTTTCAACCGTTGGAGCATCTGTCTCCGGCAAGACAAGACTCGGCCCCGCTCCTCGCGCCGCTTCGGCATCTACTTCCTGAAAGTATTCAAATACGGTCATTCTCCTCCGAACAGGGGCTTGCGAGCCTGGTTCTGCCGATGCCTTTCTCTTGCCCTTTCCCTTTCAATCCTCCAAAAAACTTTGGTACGTTGGTTCGTACCCCAGAAGAGTGGGGTCATCCCTACCATTACATCTCAAAAGAGCTTCGATCTAGACTGCTGACGCCATTATCCTCACATGCTTGGAAATCGCCGACATATCTATACACAGAAGACAAGGTTAGATAGAAGCTGAGCTCGAGAAGACCTAAGTTGACTGACGGAACACTCACTGGGTTTCCTAGTTTGGTCGGCACAGGATGCCGACGCTCATCGTCCGGACCAAAATTATAATCGCCAAATATCTGGAGGTATAGGTTCCCCATTTTTCTGAATCCAACATTCTCATGAAGACGTCCCCGTATGGCTTCCGAGCAGTAAAGAAGTACCTACCGAACATTCGATTCCGGGAAAGAGAAAACAAGCCCATCACGTCCGGCACAGAAAACTTCAGACCGTCTCTTTTGCACAGAGCCTGGATACAGCCTATGATCTGGTAACCATTCACCGATATTGATTGGGTGCAAGCCCGAACGTAAACAAGAATTCTCGAAGATAATGGGAGAATGGGATTCTTAATCGCCCTTCGGTTATCACCATCAAAGGGACTGTCACATGATTTGCCGAATAAGCAACCTCGAATCCAACTTCTATATACGTCACCAAAGCTGGGATTTCATACCGGTGGGAGAATTCTTTGAATTTAGGCAACCCTCCATGAAAGTGATCTAGATAAGGGCAGGGCCGATCCCCACCGGCCATCCTGATTAGGCCTCCTAGGGCCCTACTTGGCTGACCCCCAGTGCCGCATAGGTTGGTTCATTCTCATCAGACAAATGCCGAATGATATTGGTCCGGCCAGCAACTTGGGGCTGTCTCGAGATAGAGGCCTTTGGCGCAGAAAACCCAGAGGGAGATGACATTTTCGAGCTAACAACAGGAGTTTTCTCCTTTGGGGGCATCCAAAACAGCGAATCCGAATCTACACTTGATGAAGAGGAAAGGACGGTAATCACCTAATCCATGTCGAACGTGAGGGCACAGCTGCCGAAGGATAGAGAGCTCTCCGGAGGGTCTTTTTGCTCAATGAAAATCCCGAACATCTAACCTTAGCAACCTATTTATAGGCCACAACTAGGAACACAACACAGCTGTCAAAAATTTAATTTATGCACAAATACTGAAGAAGTATCATCTGACCAGCGAACCAAATGTCACCATGTGGCAGAACGCGGACATCCTAGCTGTTATTTCTATGTTGCTGTCAGATGTCAGTATTCGCTTTGCGTAGATCGTCCCTCCGGAGCAAAGTGTCCGTCACTACAGGATCATTCTTTCCCAGCTAAGCTGGAAAAGATTGAGGGGCTATTATGGTAGCCGGACCTCAGCTTTAAGGGATCGGACCCGGTACTAAAGGACGAACCCTGCTCTGGACCATCCACATTCGTTAGTGTCGTTGGTCCCATGACCCTTCGTTAGACTCCAATGCTATCCAAAAAACCCCTTTGGTAAAGCGCTCCGGCAATATGGGTTGGCCAAACGAAAGTTGACTCCTTCAGTTACTACACCGATTAGCAGAGCGTCGTTCACCAGTCTTGTGATGAAACATCACTCACAGCCGATCGGCTTATAGCGGAAGGAGCATCCCCTACGGCCTAACCTCTGACACTGAGCACTACGTCCACCTTCTTTTCAGATCCCCTATCCGTACGGTTAACCCGGTCCACCGACTGTACTGGCCCACATTGGCCCATCACGTGCACCACTCGGGCCTAATACCGCACGGGGGAGCCCATAACGTGTGGCCCATGCACCAGTTTAAACCCTCAAGAGAACAAATCCCTATAAATACCCTCTGAGGGTACTATTCATGGGGATCTACTCTCCGATAGCCAAATGTCCGGTCCCGTTTACTTTCTGTCTTCTTCCATAAAAAGGGACTAACTTAAACTTCGGAGGCCCCGTCGGTCACAACCGACCGGTGGGAACTAACCTTAGTTTTGTAGGAGTCCAGCAGGTGGATCCCTCTTTTATCTTTGTAGGGACCCACACAGACCGTCGGCCTCAACAACGATTGCCCCATTCCGGTCTACTGCTGACGACCCACATCCGGAGACCCAATTGACAAGAAGGCAATACCTGAGGAACGTTCCACCACATAAGATAACATCCATTTAGCACGGCTATGACTTCCGATTCAAATGGGTAATGATGCAAATAATGTATGGAAATTTACAATGCATATAAAGTAAAATATTTATTTTTGAAAAGGTGAAGGGAGTTCTTAACGAATGAATGTAAATATGAATAAATAGCATTTAGCAAGCGATTTTTTTTATTTTTTCCGCATTAGCTCCTTTTGTTTTTGCGCAACCTGTATTGTTCCTGAAAGGATCACACCAAATTGTATATTAGTAATGAGCTGAGAAAATATTTGAATTTTAGTTAAAGATTGATTTTTAAAAAATTCAAAAGCCGAAATCCTCTTATGTAATCCCTAGTTGAGTCGCCAGCTGTTGCGCCCCGAAAATTTTCCAGTCTTCCCCCACCTTTTTCCATGAGCGGAAGAGTGTGTAAGGGGAATTTGCGCACTCTATCTTCTGTTGTTGGCTTTAGTATGACGGGTTTTTTAAATAGAAAAAGGGACAGCTAGATTGTTTAATCTTTAAAATGTCAAATTAATAACAAATTGTAATTTCCGAAACAATCTACATTTTATTATTAATCTATTTTTCAGAGTCACCACCTGACATAAAGTTATGGTGTGCCAAGTCACTAATTTTGAAACGGTTTAGTCTGCGAATTCCAGAGTTTTAGGTCCGGAGATTTACTGTAACGAGTAGGGAAGGTGTTAGGAACCCTACATCGCCCTTTCGGTACTTCATTTTTCAAATTAACCTTTATTAACTAAATTCAAACATTTTTTCGGCCAAGAGATAATAAAGCAGAATATTTATAAGAAGTGAATTTAAAGACTTTATTTATTTTTGTGATTTCCTTTTTGTCAAACGGATGAAGCTTTGACGTATTTATCATGTTTTGATTTACTTTTTGTTTGAAATCTCAAAGGAATAATAAATGATCCGATCGGGGCCGACTCATAAACTATTTCCTGATTTAAATAACAAAGGTTACTCAATTTCGCCGGTGATCTAAATCAAGAGATTTTGCTATTTTTATTTTCATTTTTAATTTGAAATCTCAAAGAAATAATGAATGATCCGGTCGGGGCCGACTCATAAACTATTTCCCGATTTAAATAACAAAAGTTACTCAATTTCGTCGGTGATCTAAATTAAGAGATTTTGCTGTTTTTGTTTGTTTTTATTTTTTGTTTGAAATCTCAAATGAATAATGAATGATCCGGTTGACGACGACTTATAAACTATTTCCCGATTTAAAGCACAAAGGTTACTCAATTTTACCGGTGATCTAAATCAAGAGATTTTGCTGTTTTTTTTTGTTTTCATTTTTTGTTTGAAATCTCAAAGGAATAATAAATGATCTGGTCAGGGCCGACTCATAAACTATTTCCCGATTTAAATCACAAAGGTTACTCAATTTTTCTATTGATCTAAATCAAGAGATTTTGCTGTTTTGGTTTGTTTTCATATTTAGTTTGAAATCTCAAAGGAATAATAAATGATCCGGTCGGGGCCGACTCATAAACTATTTCCGGATTTAATCACAAAGGTTACTCAATTTCGCTGATGATCTAAATCAAGAGATTTTGCTATTTTTGTT
>NMUG010006285.1:0-12668 GCA_002855965.1 Monotropa hypopitys | reverse complement strand
ATATTTTTCCCTACCACAACTATCATCTTCAAGATTAAGCTTTTGAATGAAGGATCAGGATTTTTGTAACATCCTGTGTTTTTCTTAATGGTGGTTTTACTGAATTGGGTGTTTAGGCAATATAGGATGTTTGAGACAAATGAATAAAAGTGTATGTATACATTTAATTTTAGAGGGTGCTGTCTGTGAAACATGGAGTGTGCTTGATGATAGTCTTTGGTGTATGGGCATTTACTCTAGCTAGCATTTAATAAGATAAATAGCCTGCATTGAGAAAACAAAAGGATGCACATTGTGTATCAACAACATGGGTTGCACGTCCACTTAAAAGAAAATGCAGAATTTAATGTACATGCATATATCTACATATACATGTACATAATCTGTATTGGGGCAGAACCTCATGGTTTTCCATTCTGCTTAAGTCTGTCAGTTAGGGGAGACGGGGGGAAAAGAGAAAAACTTAAAGAGTTTGAGGTCTCAAATCAATAGTGGTGTTTTGCCTGATGGAGTTCAATTCTTAATCCTTAATATGTTTGTGTTGGCAATAGAAGCCATGTATTGCCCTACAGGAAATCTAATATACATTTATTCGGTCCGAGTGGCATACATATACAGATTTTGTTGACCCAAGTGGTGTTTGGCATGTTACCGAGATGGATCGAGTACAAGGCTTGATTGACTTATTGTGAATATCATTTCATTCTTATTTGATTAGACTTGTGATCACCGTTCATTGATCTCACTTTATTCTAGATCTTTTTTTCCCGTCGTATTGTATACTTCTTGCAATTTAATATATTTTCAGGTGCAAAATAGAGTTGGTGGCGGCTGAATTGGAGAATTCAAAGAATTTATGTAATTAAAGATTTTTATTAAGAGATTGCTATTGTTTTTTATCTTATTTGTTGAGGTTGTAGGGCCCATCATTGTATAATTTTGAGCAAATGTTATTTTGGGGGGCTAATGAAAATTATGGTAATCACAGTTTCGGCCTGCAGTATGCGTGGCTACATTTGATCCAGTCAGAAAAGAGGCACTAAAGAGTATAATTTGCTCAACTATATTGTCTTACTCCTAGCGAAGCAGAGAATTTCAGTAACTTACATAGGGTGAAATGCAATGGCATTCACAGGGTAGACAATGTCCCTTCCCGCTTCAGACTTTCGATGACACTTGAATGCGTATCTGCAAAAAAAAAATTAAATCAAGAAAGAGTGATGTATGTACCAAACCCAACTACAGTCGCTTCCATGATAGTATGATGTTTCCCTAGACCCGTGGAAGAAGGTTTCCCTCCTCTTAGTCATATAGTACCAGGAAAATAGTATTGTTATATGTGGCTGTCAAAAGGGTGCTTCTGTGGACCTGTCATTTGCATGATCAAAATTTCTAACAAGTCATGGGGAAACCCCTACTGCTTTCTTGCAATTCAGGGTAGCATAGATATCAGTGCAGCCATTTAATTTGCAATCAGTGGTCAGCACCAGGAAGTACTTGAATGTGGATTCCAAAAAATGTTCACAAAAAATTAATAATAGAGTGGGGAGAATAAATACATAAGGCAATCAATAGGGCGAGAGCAGATACACCACACTGCTTACAAATTTTGCAAATTAATACATACTTTTTGGACTGACCAGCCTCAGAAAGATCAAAAAATTCCATTGCAACCCGACCTTCCACAGAACTAAGAGTGTAACCTGCACATTATAATCCGAGCTGAAAATCAAGACTAGGGTGTAGATAAAGACTAAACTTTAACTAGCTAGGTAACTCATAAGAATTCTTAGCATGCCACATTTTATGATTTGCCTTCTAGTTTAGCAACTCCATTACCATGTTACACTGTTGAACAAGAACCTTTCAGGCGAAAGCATATATTATAGAGATCCACCATGGAATAATATTTCTTAAGGATCTGCAGAATCGTTGTGCTGTTTTGAAAGAGCAAGCATGGAAAAAAATTGGGGTTCTTTTAGGGAGGTCTCGTCCAATAAGATTTTCCCTCCTAAGGTCCCGCATTCTTCCTAAGGTCCCGCGCTGTAACTTGTTCACTCGCACTGTAACTTTTTTGACCCGCACTGTAACTGGTTACAGCACCACTGTAACTTCTATTTTTAACATAAATTACAGTCCACATTGACTGTAACTTGTGTTTTTAATACAAGTTACAGTCCAATTTGACTGTAACTTGTGTTTTTAATACAAGTTACAGTCAATTTGGACTGTAACTTGTGTTTTTGGTACAAGTTACAGTGCAAATTGGCTGTAACTTGTATTTTTAGTCCAAATTTGCTGTAACTTGTATGTCTTGTACAAGTTACAATCCAAAATGGCTGTAACTTGTATGTTTTGTACAAATTACAGTCAATTTGGACTGTAATTTGTATTTTTTATACAAGTTACAGTTCAAAATAGTTGTAACTTGTATATCTTGTACAAGTTACAGCCAATTTGGACCGTAACTTGTGCTTTGGTACAAGTTACAGCCATTTTGAACTGTAATTTGTGTTTTTGGTACAAGTTACAGTCAATAACTTGTGTTTTTAATACAAGTTATAGTCCAATTTGGCTGTAACTTGTGTTTTTGGCACAAGTTACAGTCCAAATTGCCTGTAACTTGTATATTTTGTACAAATTACATTTCAATTTGACTGGTACAAGTTATAGTGTATTTGGACTGTAACTTCATCAAAATTGAATAATTTCATATTGAATATGGATCTTGTTTGATTGATCTCGTTAAGACGAGTTTAAAAATATATTTTATATAAAAAATAGATCTGTATAACTTAAAATAAATCATTTTTTAGAAATAAAATACATTAACACAGGAGTTGGAGATTATATAAATTATTAAGGGTATAAATGTAAAAAGCTAAAAAAAGACCTAAGGAGGGACGGGAACTTATTGCCCGTGACCTACGCGGCAATAAGATCCAAAAACAGGACCTATCCAAAATTTTGCCAAAAATTTTTCACAGGACTCAAGTCATGTGATTGGAAAACTTGAAGTTGTCGGTAAGGAGATACAAACTACAACTGCAGGAAATAAAGTATTTCCAGACTTTTTATAAGCAGGAACCTTTGGGGCAGAGCAGCATGTGATTCAAATGAAATGATATTATTACTAAAAGATGATACAAACTACAAGTGTGGGAAATAAAGTTTTTTGACACTTTACAAGCTGGCTTCCAAACTTCAGCATACCTGTTCCATTGGGATAACAGCGGACACATCTTGTTTGGTATTTCAATGAAGATTCTCTTCGCTGCTCAGGTTGAGACATGTTCCGTAAATCATACACATTAACATGCCTTCCTGCAGTTGCTACGACTAAACGATTGGAAAAAAGAGACAAAGAGTAGACACGCTCGGGTTGTGCGTATGTCCCAACAAGGGTGCGCTCTTGCCCACTTGCACCTCTAGGATCCCAACATTTCAGTGTTTTGTCCCAACTACCAGTGATCACTTGCCCTAAAACAAAAGAAAGATGACACGTGAGTTGTTGAGTGGGATTTTTTTCAAAAAAAATAGAACAAAAAAGTCAGAAATCTGTGTGTGTGTGTGTGTGTGTGTCCTTTTCATGTGTACATTCCTTTAATCTGTGACATCCATCGATATTACAGATTAGTATCAACAATAGCATGATGATGAATCAGTACAACAAAAAACTAAGGGCATGAGGTAACACCATTAATGGGATAATATGCTAGGCTTCTTCCATATTTAGAGTGAATAGGATAAGATGGTAGTCATTCAGCAGAAGCTTCTTCTCCTCAATTATCTACTAGAAAAACAAAAAGACAAAATAAACCAAGAAGAAACATAAAAATTCTGCAACCCCCAAGGCCAACCTGTTGCGTATGAATAATCTATACAGCGCACAGGTGCATCATGCTTTCCCAAAATATCCTCCTTGCCTAAGCTGAAAACAAGCCTGAAACATCAAAAATCATCGTCTGCCATAAAGCTTGATGAAACATTTTCTGTGAACATGATTATTGACATCGCGGCACAAGCAAGAAAATAACAGCTTGAAGATATTATTGTCTCGTGTAAACCAAACGATGAAGAAGAGAAGTACAACAAAATGAGGCAACAAAAGGGATATAAATACAGCTGGAGTACATGAAGGAACCCAACCCTTTGGAACCCAAGAGCAAGTTAAGTAAATGGTGTAAGCTGGAGTTCCTCCTCTAGACATATATCTACTTATTTATCCATATAAAATATTGTTGTGCCCTATGAGGATCAAGTTGAATCAAACAAACACAGAACATTTAATGTGGTTCCCAAATTTGGTACATCTACGGAGAGGATTTGGTATTAAAGAGGATTTTAAGAAATCTCTGCAGAAATCTGTCAACTAATAGAACTCTCTATGGCTGATTTTCTGATGCTTTTTACAAGAGCGAAAAGCTCAAATTTATAGTCATATGGGGAGGAGAGCAAGGTAAACAAGTGACCTTCAAAGTCTTCAATGGTGGTTGGTTAAATTTCCCAACAATGGTTGGTTGCCTAATTTCTCAATGAAATATTTTTCAACAACCCAACTACTGAATTAACAATCTCCACCTTGGCGACAATTCACCTCCTGAACAGATCACACGGTCATCAGATGCAAACAGAAAATAGAACAGACATGACTCCCCATGAGCTCAAACAAATGAGAGTTAAGAGAGCTAGTACAAGCAAAAGCAGGATCAAGCTAAGAAAAACATAGTCGGGCTGTGCTACAGACATAAGTGCCAATGTTATAAAAGGCGCTAGGCGCTAGGCGCTAGGAGGGTGGGCGAGGGGGGCCTAGCGCCTAGGGCCTAGGCGGAGATCTAGGCAGGGGCTAGGCGGTTATTTGTTTATTAAGAGAACTAATATTTACTTAATACAACAATGAATAATGCATGAAACTTTTCTATAACATCAAATATATAATATTTGTAACTTAAGGCTCTATTTGGTTTGATTTGGTTATCAAATATATGATATTTGTTCTTAGTCGCGTCGGACCACTACCGCCTAGCCCCTAGGCGGCACCTAGGCGGACCACTACCGCCTAGCGCCTAGGCGGGGCATAGGCGGCCCCAGGAGAGGCCTTTTAGAATTCTTTCAGAGTTACGGGTTGACAGAACAATCCAGACAGAAAGAGTAAGTCTGAAGTTTCGAGTTTCGAGTCATTCAGAAAACAGATTCCAAGTAAGACTTATTATCATTACTCGAAAAAATTTCCAGAAAAGAATGGAGGGGTCACAACGTTCCTACTTAAAACCCGTTCTACTTCGACAACAAGTGTGGTTTGAACAGAACATTTGATGTTGATTTACAAGAATTATGATATCCAAACAGGCCACGACGAAGTTAGGTTCCCAAAACAAATAGAGTAAGAATGCCAATGGCACTACATGTGACACCTAAGATGCACCATTATCTCCAACACTATCACGATCGCCATCGCCTGAACGCTCTTAATTCGGCTTCAGATGGACTGGAGCATAACCGAAACAAATTTGCAGAAATTTTTACTAAATTATAATTCCTCAATCAATCAAGGGAACAAGTCTCAATCAAGAGACACCAAACGATCTTCAAGAGATCACAAGAACATTCAAGGTCCACAGAGGTCAAACAATGATTCAGAGGAGCATCAAAGAAGCTGATCGGGAATTGTAAGTAAGCTCTAGAACTTCATCCAAATCTACGAACAATGCATGGGTCAACACCATGCTCCACCTCGATCATAATCTGCCAAATCCCTAGGCTCTGACATCCCTATTTCAAGAGACTGACGCTACGAATTCTTCAAGCTACACCCCATCAATAAACAATATTCGATGCCATACAAATAAATTCCAAGACTCTGTCATCCTATTTCAAGAGACTCCCATTGAAATTAGTCCAGCTCCATCTCGAACAATATCTCATGCCACCCAATGCTTTCGAAACAATCGTACCTATGCTCCCCTAAGGCAACATGGCAACTTAGGAGTAGAGAAGCAAAAAAGGAGGTCATGGTTGCTTCCGGAATGGTCCAAAATGGTGGTGATGGAAAATTGTAAAATTGCCAAAACTCCAAGGATCAAACTGCAAAAATTGCAAACTTGAGTGACTGGATTGAATTTATTCAAAATTTCAAGGACATGCTGTGTAATTTATGGTCTAAACATGCCGGGCTCAATGGCTGGATCAAGTTGTCGGGACAAGCCAATCCAAGATCAGGTCAGATTGGGTCTTGTTTGACCCAATTGTACAATTAACCAAAAGGTGTTATCCACACCTAATCAAAAACTTGTTTCTTTTTCCTGTCTAGAAACCAACACACGAATAAAGGCTGGAAAAAAAACATATCTAAAATAAGGCTTCGCTTCAGCAAGCCATGTAAACACTTTGGTGGTCGGATCGTCGTGTCGTTCATTCCGTATATCGCCGAGACGAATTAAACTCAAAGATCATAAAATATTATCGGACAGTTTTGAAAAACTGACAAACATGTGACTAAGAAGAGTGTAGCTAAAATGAGAATGTTGAGATGGATGTGTGGTAAAACTTTGCGAGATAGAATTAGAAACGAAAATTTTCACAATATGGTAGGGACAACACCGCTAGAAACTAAGATAAGAAAAAATAAATTAAATTGGTTTGAACATGACTATCGTAAGTCTGTTGATGCAATAGTTAGAAGGAATGATATGGTTTATAATAGATTGTAGTACTAAGGGGAGGGGTAGATCTAAACTGACTTTACAAGCGGTAGTTCGTAAGGAACTAAGTTTACTAGATATAACGGAATACAATACACTTGGTAGAGCATATTGAAAAAAAAAAGAATTCATGCAGCCAATCCCAATTAATTGGGATTCAATGCTCGGTTTGGTTTGGTTTGGTTAGTTTTTAAAAAATGATTTATGGACAGAGCTTTCAAAAATAGATTTTTGGGGTTTCTTCAATTTGATTGGCTTTAATAACACCGATAATAGGGGTGAGAATTTAGACACGACAGGAACTGTACACGAAGTTAGAGAGTTAGGGTTGACTATTTTTTTATACCGAACATGTATATGACACAACCCAACACGAATAATAAATGGGTTGGGTTAGGGTTGAACAAGTATAACACAAAAAACACAATTAACACATTTATTTATTTGTGTTGACTCATTAACCCGGCTTGACACGTCACAAACATGGCACTGTGTGGTTAAATCGTATCAATTGCGTCGTGTTCGGGTTCGGATTGACACAGTTTCTAGCATGTCAAAAGTTAATCATGTTAATCGTGTCGTGTTCGACTTGACACGAGTATTAGCACATCAGGTTAGTGTTGTGCTAAATGGGTTGGGTTAGGGTTGAACATGTATAACACAAAAACACAATTAACGCATTTATTTATTTGTGTTGACTCATTAACCCGGCTTGACACGTCACAAACATGGCACAGTGTGGTTAAATCGTGTCAATTGTGTCGTGTTCGGGTTCGGATTGACACAGTTTCTAGCATGTCAAAAGTTAATCATGTTAATCGTGTCGTGTTCGACTTGACACGAGTATTAGCACATCAGGTTAGTGTTGGATAATTTGATATGGTTAGCTAAACGGGTCGGGTCATTGTCTAGAATTTTATGACACACCCCGTTGCCCACCTCCAACCGATGGTACTAGAACATGTGACTCCTGAGACGCACCATTGTCTCCAAGGCCGTCACAATTGTCCCGAGATGCAGGCACCCAAAGGTGCTTAATTCATCTTAGATCAATTCTACTTCTGCCTTTTCTAGCTCTCTTGACTCTCATTTGTTCGAGCTCTGTTCGAGCTCAGGAAGAGTCCTGGCTGTTTTGTTTCCTGTTTGTATCTGATGACAGTGTGATATGCTCGGGAGGTGGATTGTCGCCAAGGTGGAGATTGTTGAATTCAATAGTTGGGTTGCTGAAGAATTATCTCCAATTCAAAGTTTGGCTTGAATTTATTGAGGAATTAGGCAATCAACCATTGTTGAGAAATTTAGCCAAACAAGGTTACTTGTTTACTTTGCTCTCCTCCCCCTCTAACAATAAATTTGAGCATTTGGCTCTTGTAAAAGGCATCAGAAAATCAGTGTAACCATAGAGAGCTTTGTGAGCTTGAGAGAGATTTATGTAAGGATTTCTTGAAATCCTCTAATGATACTAAATCCTCTTTGTGAATGTACCAAATATGGAAACCACGTTAAATCTTCTGTGTTTTCTGTGTTTTTTTATTCGATTCAATCCTCGTAGGGCACAACAGATACATGTCTAGAGTAGGAACTCCAGACTTTTGTTTTAATGTAAGTAACTTGAGTCTTTCTTGGGAAGGCAACCTAAGCCGCTGGGGTGTCCACTCCGGATCACCCGTCCTATAGGGGCACAAATCTCAGGATCCATTTCGAAGATGGCAGTGTCCAGAATGATTCACTCATGGCCTGCAATTGTTACATTATCTTCTGTCATTGCCTGCATTTGTTAGATTATCTTCTGTGTCCAACTTCATGTGAAAATTAATATGCTTGCTCACACTTTAAAGTCATAAATGAAGCAAAATAAAAATATCCTGCTCTGTGGTTGTTTATCTAGCTTTTGTAAACGAGATCAAATGTCAGTCTCTGTCATGGGCAATCCTTGATTCCAGCAGGTGATAGCAATCCTGGGTTGGTCTAAGAATAGTTCAGGAGTCCTCTTCAGCTAAAGGAGTCAATTTGATGGTGTTAGGAAAATTAGTTCTTAATTAGTTGTTCAGTTGGTTACAAAATTAGTTAGGTTGTTATAGAAGTGTGTATATAAAAACACGGGTGTTCAATTCATGGCAAGCAAAAATAGATTACACAACACAAGCTCAGTTTTACGTTTTCTCTCTATCTTCTCTGATTCTTCCTCTTGAGATATTATCATGTTCATTCAATTCTATATCTTTACCTCACTACATTTCTCTGTTCATATTTTCCACCTTTCTGCATTATACTAGTTGGAAGAATACAAAATCGACCTTAATCCAAAAAACATAACTCCTAGACTGTTAATCGGGTGGAAAATCTAGAGAGCATAAAATGAGATAATTAGGGCACGTATGGCTCTGACCTTCTGACAGTATTATCCGCACCCGCACTGAACCCCGAAGAATCGTCATGGAAGCAACAATCCAATACAGGACCTCCGTGGGTGAACTCTCCTTTCAAAACATCCGCATTAGCATCGTACAATCGAACACTCTGGAAAATAAAATCAGAACGTCAAAACGAATTCAGCTCTATGAGTGAGGTGAGAAAAGAAGAAATAGAAATCTCGCCAATTCTCACCACTGTTTGGATAAATGAGGTGAAAATTGGTGAGATATGTGTACAAAATCAAAGTGTGTTTTTGTTTCTCACCCTTTCTCACCAAAAATGATGAGATTTGGTGAGAAAACAGATTCCTTTTTTTCTTTTCTCACCATCCAAATGAGCTGTTGTAAACAATATTGAAGTAGAAAAATGACAAGGAATTAAACTGGGTTAGGTCAGGAAGGAAAGCTCAAGGAGTTACCTTGTCCCAAGACGAAACGAGGAGGTGATCACTGTGGTTGGAGAAGCGTAGATTCGATATGCCGTCGGACGGGGGATTCGATAGCTCCCGTCCGGCGCCCTGTGGGCCCGCCGCCATGGATTTGTCGGTTTCAGAGTGGGTTTAGGTGTATAGGAGAGTCGTGCGGTGGTGATTAGGGTTGCAGAGAGAGAGTATGTGTGATAAGGGGGGAAATGGAGAGGAGAAAATATGGGGGAATGAGTTTCGAAAATGGGAAGACTGTGTTGTGTTACCAGTTGGAAGTAGCCCCTCAGGCGGACTCTATCCAAATCCTAACACCAACAAATGGGAGCGACTCAAATTCAAAAAGGGGGGTTTATCGAAAATAAAATTCAAATCTTTGAAAGGGTTGTTTTCTACTAAGTTAAAGTTAATAATAGTTCTATCATTTTAACCCAAAAAAAATATTTCTGGCTGTTAAAGTCGCATTTGATTTGCAAATTATTCGTTTGCAATTGGATTAAGTGTTTCTAATCTTGTGTTATTTTATGTTCGGAGTTTTCACAATATTATTTCGAATTAATAATATTACGACTAAATTTATGTCACTGGTATGAATGGATACGGCTCGGATTTTAAAAAGGAATTCAATCTATTATACATAATAAGATTGTGTGGGTTCCACACATTTTAATTGCTTTGAGAGATGAACGGCTGTGATTCAAATCCAATGTAAAACCCTAAATATATGATGCCTTATATATTTCTCACATGCATAACACATCATAGCTCTCTCTCTCTCCTCTTTCTAGATTCCATGTCACAACAAAGCATTGCTCTCTCTTTCTCTCTTGATTCCACGCTGAACACCACCTACCACGTGAACCCTCAACGAACACCACCACCTCAACCGCATGCCACCGCAACAACTCCTCCCCCCGTCAGTCTTCTCTCTCACCTTTCTGATCCCCCTCTCTTTGTATCACGTGTGTGTATGTGTGCATTCTCTCTCTCTGTGTGGGGGGTTTTGTAGATCTGTGTTTTGGTGAACCCTCGACGAACACCACCTCAGCCGCATGCTGACGTAATAGCTCCTCCCCCCGTCGGTCCTCTCTCTCACCTTCTCGATCCCCCCCTTTCTTTGTATCGTGTATGTGCATGTGTGTGTTCTCTCTCTCTCTCTCTTTGTGTGTGCGGGGGTTTGTGGATCTGTGTTTTTGCGAAATGGGTTCTGTAAGGATTTTTTTTTGTTTTGATTTGTGTTTTGGCTGTGTTTTGGTGGTGTTCCGATTTTAGGGGGGTTCCAAATTTAGGGGTTTTTCGATTTTAGGGTTTTTAGATTTTGTGATTTTCGTTGTTTGTTTTTTATTTTGGGCGTTCTCTATCTTTTTCACTCTCTGAGGCTTGGTGGTGAGTTTTGATTTTGGGTTTGCAGTCATGGCGAGTTTTCTCTCTGAACCTTGGTTGCAACCCAGAAATGAGTTGGTGGTACATTCTCTCTCTTTCTATATACTGTCTTTGGGTGGTGGTTGCGATTTTTGGTGTTCCAATTTTGGTTCAATTTTGTTTTGGTGGTTCCGTTTTGGTTGGCTGTTAGCCTTGGTTCGATGTGTGTGTGGGTTTTTACTGTGGGTTTTTGACTGTGTGTTTTGGTTTTCTGTTCTGTATTGTGTTTCGATTTCTGAGGTTGAGATGTGTGGGCATCGATCTTCGTTCTGTGGTTGTCTTCCCGTTCTGTGGCTGTGTTTCCATTCTGCGGGTTGAGATTTGCGTTTTTCTATTGTGTGGTTGTGTTTCAATTTCTCTCTCTCTCTTTATGATTTTGGGGGTTTACGATTTTGGGGTTTTTCGATTTTGGGGTTTTTATGTGTTGTCTCTCTCTCTCTCTCATTCACTCTCTGTGTTGGCTGTGCGTGTGGGCTCTGTGTTGACCACTCTCCGTACAAACCCTAGCCGCACCACCACCACTCTTCAGCCACCGCACCACCACTTTCCAATTGTCGCACCAATCCAACAACCAACAACCACTCTCCATAACTTCTCTCTCTCACTCTATGTGTCTGTGTATTCTCTCTCTCTCTCTCTCTCTCTCTTTGTGTTTACGATTTTGGGTGGTTACGATTACGGGGGTTTATGATTAAGGTGGTTTTGATTTGGGGTGTATGATTTGGGGTTTTTACATATTGGCTTTGTTTTGTGTGTGTGTGTGTGTGTGTGTGTGTGTGTGTGCTCTCTCTATCACTCTCTGTGTGTTGTTGTACATGTGTGTTCTGCGTTGGTTGTGTTGATGGTTGTGTGTGCTCTGTATTGGTTGTGCATGTGTGCTTTGTGTTGGCTTTGTTGATGGCTATGTGTGTGCTCTGTGTTGGCTGTGTTGATGGTGGTGTGTGTGCTCTATGTTGGCTCTGTTGATGGCGGTATTTGTGTCGGATATGGGTTTGAGCCGCGTCTGGGATTGAGTCGTGGCTGGGTTCATCCTGTCACTTGATTCATCCCGTGACTAGATTCATCCCATCACTGGTTTTTGGTCATCACTGGTTTCTGGCTGTCACTGCGATCGACTGGTTTCTAGTTTTGGTCACGTGAATTGAAATAAAAATTAGGCTATGATGATCGTTTGAATTTCTGTGATGACTACATGTTATGGCGGGATAACTCGGTGTATTTGTGAGGCATTTCTCTCGCTACTCTTGTTGTTGCAGCCATGACATGTGTTTCATTTTTACTAGAAAAATGTGTATCTGAGCCCATTCAAAAATAATAATCATTATTTGTTTAAATAGTTGTACCTAATTTAGGGTTTAAATTTTAATACATGTGATTGGCATCTAATTTCGTAGTTCTAGTGTGCCAATCTATCTTTTCTTAGTTAGTTTTCATTATTAGTTTGTTATTATTTAGTTCGTTTTTGTACATATGCGTTTAATCTTGTGTTTGTAGTTTTTATTGTTTGTACAGGCTATTTAATGTTCCCCGGATGACTCTGGAAGACCCCGAAGCATCAAAGTTTCAAGATCAAGCTTCAAAGACCAAGTTCATTGATGCCAAATGAAGTCCACGACGGAATGGATCAAATGACAAACTTGCTTGAATACCAAAGAGAGGACTTAAAGTCCAAAAGAATCAAAGTTCACGTCAAAGAGGGTTTAACAAGT
>NMUG010006284.1:0-12669 GCA_002855965.1 Monotropa hypopitys | reverse complement strand
CTAGGTGGTGAAAATTCGATTCATGAGGTCCATGAATGCTGCCGGCGCGTTGGTTACTCCAAATGGCATGACCAAAAATTCGAAGTGGTCGTATCTGGTACGAAAAGCGATCTTTTCCACATCTTCTGCTTTGACTTTCAGCTGATGATATCCAGAACGTAAGTCAATCCTTGAAAATACTCGTGCTCCTTGCAGTTGATCGAATAAGTCGTCGATACGTGGTAGCGGATACTTGTTCTTGATCGTAATCTTGTTCAACTCTCTGTAGTCGATACATAGACGCATAGTCCCATCTTTCTTCTTGACGAATAACACTGGTGCTCCCCATGGTGATGAGCTTGGTCTGATAAAGTCTTTATCCACGAGGTCTTGCAATTGCTTCTTTAACTCCTTGAGTTCAGTTGTCGCCATTCGATAAGGTGCCTTGGATATCGGTTGAGAATCGGATATGATATCAATAGAGAAATCTATTTCTCGATCGATCGGCATGCCTGGCAACTCGTCAGGAAATACGTCGGAAAAGTCTCGAACTATAGGAATACTAGAAATTACAGAATCTCTCGCAATCGTTGTGGAGATACTACAAAGATATCCCAAGCAACCTTTCTGCAAAAGTCGACGAGCTTTTGCTACTAAAACAAAGCAGGGTGGTGTAACAACTTTCTCCCCTTTCAGCTTCGTCTCCCCACCTTTAAATTCTTCAAAGGTAATCAATCTTGAAGTACAATCTATTTTCGCATCGTACTTGGATAACCAATCCATACCAATGATCACATCGAAATGTGTCATGGCCAACGGAATTAAGTCTATCATCATAGACACTCCCCCAATAATAGCTTCACATTTTCTCAAAACTGTTGAGCACGAAACTCCTTTACTCGCAGGTTGGGATACTATAAGATCATAATCTAATGGTTCATGGATTCTACCGATCTCTCTGGCATGCATCGTAGAAATAAAAGAGTACGTAGATCTAGAATCAAATAGTGCATAAGTAGGAATTCCATAGATAGAAATTCTATCTGCAATGATCCCTTCGTCATTCCTAGGATCACCTGGAACAATGGCGAAAGCCCTTCCTTGCCTCTGATTCCCGTTGCCTTGATTTGCATCATTCCTCTGATTTCCGATTGGTACCGTGTTTGCTCCAGTGAGTACGTTTGGACAAGCATTCTTGTAATGCCCTACTTGACCGCAGCCAAAACACACTGTAGGCCCTTTCGCCCCGCATTCTCCCTCATGACTTTTTCCGCACTTGGGACAATTTGGCCTTTGCCGCTGTTGATTGTTGTTTCTTCCTCTTTGGTTCTTCTGCTGATTCTTTCCATAGTTTGCTTTCTTTGAGTAGCTCGATCCTCCTTGGCTTTGGTTCCTCTTCCTTTCATTAAACCTCCTTGATTCATCAACATCCTGCTCTACTAGGATAGCTCTATCTAGAACTTCAGTATACGAAGGTAGCTGAAAAAGACGAATGATCTTCCTTATCTCGTGCTTGAGCCCTTCTTCAAATTTCTGAGCCTTCATTTCATCGTTCGCGACTAGGTATGGCGCGTAAACAGCAAGATTTGTAAAATTAGCTTCGTAGTCAGCTACAGTCATTGCTCCTCTCTGTTTCAGGTTCTCGAACTCCATTCGCTTTGCGTTCTGCATAGCTCTAGGCATAAACTTCTCGCGAAAGTTCTCCAGAAATCTCTCCCAAGACATGTTGGGTTCAGGAACGCTCTTCAAGTTCCACCATCTATTGGCTTCGCCCACCAATAGATAAGGCGTAATCTCGACTTTATGCAGGTCAGTACATTGGAGAAGGCGAAAATTCTTCTCTAGCTCCGCAATCCACTCGTTCGCTTTAATCGGGTGCATTCCTCAAGAAAAAGTCGAGGGTTTGAGTTTAAGAAACTCCTTCACAGCTGCCACATTGTGAATCTGTTGGGCCGCGTTAACTCCTTCATCTTCAGGAATTGCCGGTGGTTCGATCACAGGTTCCGGTTGTCGTCCTATTTTCTCAACCGTTGCCTGCTGAGCTTGGACAGTTCCAGCTAACGTCCGCACCATGTTGCGTAGTTCATCAATCTCGTAACGCTCTTGACCCGTTGCTCAAGTATTAACCATTCTGAATAGAAAATACTTTAATCAAAAAATCGGGAATACACATGGCATAACACTTAGAACATAGTTGCATGATTGTGTCCGGTACACAACAAAAATACTCCGGATATAGCAACTAATAATGCGTCACTCGCTGTCAGAGTCACTAGACCACTCATAGGGGGGGGGGTAAATCCATTCCTGATAAGCTATTTCTAGGTTATCATCAATATCAGGGTTTCCAAGTTGTATGTCAACTAGGCCATCCACTACTGGTGGATCATCTTCAAGCTCTTCCTCCTCCATTATTATTTCTTCCTCCTCGGGAATATTCTCCTCAGGATTTGACTCTTCGTCTTCCTCTTCTTACTCTTCTTCCTCGTCTCCATCTAGATGATGCAGGGCTACCATATAAATCTCGTCGAGACTCCATTGCGGCATCCATTCTCTCTCCACAGAGCAAGCTTGCTCCCTCAGCCTAAGACGATAGTCGATTATAGCTCGAATCTGAGCCTCAGAAAGATGCATATTTGCATAGGCAACCTGTGCTGCAACGCCACAAGCCATAAGTGAAGCTTCTTCAAGACGTCTTGCCTCCGTTGCTCTCCTTCCAAAGGAAATATTTCTGCTAGCCCATCCTCAGGATGGTTGTCAGAATCGTCACTCGAATAGCCATCGTGATCGGAGTCGCTGCTAGACATAGCTACAAAACTCATAGTATAAGCATGCATCCTCAATATAATTCATTTTGTGCTTCTAAGTGAGTGCCTTGCTTCCTGGCTCTGGTTTGTTCAGAAATTCATCAACTCAAGCTCTGATACCACTTCTGTCACAACCCATCCCAATCTCGGAATGAGTCCATGACCGGCCAACGAGCGAGCTCGTTATAGGCCTAGATAAAAGAGTTGAAGAATTTCTTAACAATATAAATATGCAGAAGCGTGTGAACAAAAACCAGAGCAGTGATATAGATGTTCTCATTAATTTCCCAGAATTACATCATAAGGCTTCAAAGCTAGCCAATACATCAAAAGGTACAATGAACAGGTATAAAAAAACATCTCTAAACATATACTGCCACATCATTCTTCATTCTGACCTGAAAATAGTTTTAGAAAACGCATAAGCTATAGAGCTAGAGTGAATTTCTACATACTGCAGTACAAGTTTCATGGATTCACAATATTCCCTGCAAGATTAGTTTCACAAGCAAATATGGCTCAAAGGCTCAATAGTAATAACAATGCTTTATAACAACTTTCCTTTGCTTTGATTTTATGCCAACCTGTAGTTCATAGTGTATCCTTTCAGAGTTCAGCCATTCACTTTTCATTACATTGCTCTTGTCGTATGAGCATTCATACTTTTCACAATCATGCCTCCACTTGTGTTGTATAAGCATATAGTAGCATTATGCTTGTGTCGTATAAGCATATAGATTTTATAATGTTATGCTTCTGTCGTATAAGCATATTTAATGATCATGGTGCCTTATGCTTCTGTCGTATAAGCATTGTGTAGGCCTTACGCTTCTGTCATATAAGCATATAGATAACAGGCTCAAAGTCATGCTGTCATTGTATGTACATCTCATTTCCGTTTCATCTCCATTTCAATTTCTTTTTCTCTTTAATTTAATATAAATCCTTGTCGTACGGATTTCCACAAAACAGTTTTCCAATTTGTTCATCCATGGTAAAAGAATTTGTGAATGATCCATTCTTTCGAAATCTTCTTTTGGAAATAGCATATCTTTTTGGATTTAATAACCACAATTATAGTTTCAAAGGAAACGCACTGAAAAGTACGAGTAGAGCAGTATATAGAGATTCACCTGAATAGAATCCTTAGACTTCTATTTCTTCTTCTTCTACTAGTCCAAATCTGGATAAAATTTACAATTTAGCCTTTTAACAAGAATTCAGCCTTAGACACATACTGCCGAACTGATCTGGCCGAAGGCTCAAGTCTGCCGAAGACTTAAGCTTGGCCGAAGGCTCACTGACTGAACACTACTGGTCATCAAAAAGGTTGACTGCCTAAGGTACTTTGCCGAAGGCTTATTGCCGAGCTCCCACGGTCCAGACAGATTAAATAAAAACCAAGGATAACTCTTCCAAAGAGTTGCAAGCCTTTCTAGGGGTGTCAACCTGCTTAGGTTGAGCTGACCTTCTATTACTAGGTCGGTCGAGTTATTGCCGAGCTGAAATACAGTCGGTTGGCTTAGTTACCGAACTGTCATACTAAGGTCCGGACACCATCTGATCAGAATAAAAAACATAGGTTTCAATTCATGGTTTCAGTCGGGTAATTGGTCGAAAATGACTGGAGGCTTGTTTAAGAGATCTTGGGCTACTTTCCCGAGCAACCAGAGTTGTTGCCGAGCTGATTTGGTCGGCTGAGTTCTGCCGAGCACAACTGCTTCGGTCAGAATGATGGTAAATCAATTTGTATGAGCAATGTAGTACGACCGGACTGACAAATGACTTGGCCGAACTAAATAATGATCTGGTCATAATCTTAGCCGAAAGCTAGCTTTGCCGAGCAGAACCAATGTTTTAATGGCTTGGCCGAGCACAAACTCGGTCGAGCTGAACAGCTACGGTCATGAGGGACAACAATAGTATACGGGAAGACTCCGAGTGAGTCTGCTGAGCAGATTTTGCCAAGGCTAGACTTGATTTTAAGCCTGCTGAACAATAATTTGACATCTAGTGCCTTTGCCAAACAGAAAATGATAAAGTAACATATTATACCTTTAGCCGAAGCTTGATTTGCCGAAGGAAAGATGATCAGAGCAGAAATTATGATTGCCGAGCAGGTACTGATACGAACAAGGCTTTGCCGAACTGGTACAATCTTTGCCGAAGGAAAAACTGATTGCCTGAATGGATTGCCGAGGTAATATAAGTATGAACGGAGCTTGGGATAGTGGTTCTGAAGTGATTGGTTAAACGACCAAGGCTTGCCGAACAATAATTTTAAATGGAGATGTGTGGTAGAAGGTTTGCCGAACACTTTGAGTACAAAGTCTGGGCTGCCGAGCTCTTGGAATGAAGTCCAGAGGCGGTCTCCTTTACCTTACCTCTAGTCGTCCGGATATCGCGTTTAGTGTTGGTGTATGTTCCCATTTTTAGTCGGATCCAAAAGAATCACATCTAATTGCTGTAAAATGGATCATTCAGTACATTAAAGGCACAACTTCTCTTGGTCTATGGTATCCTAGTGGTATTAGTCTTGATTTAGTTGCGTATTCCGATGCCGATTGGGCCGGATGTACCGATGATCGCAAAAATGGATCGGGTGGTTGCTTTTAACTTGGACATTGCTTAGTTTCTTGGCATAGTAAAAAGCAAGATTGTGTCTCTTTATCTATGGCCGAGGCAGAATACATTTCTTTCGGAAGTTGTTGTACACAATTGCTTTGGCTAAAGAAAATGTTACTTGACTATGGTTTTCTGATTACCACCATAACAGTCTTTTGTGACAACACTAGCGCTATTTGCATATCTAAGAACTCCGTTCAACACTCTCGCACCAAACACATTGATATTCGTCACCATTTTATTCGGGAGCTTGTTGAAGAAGGGATTGTCACACTTGAGTTCATCCCCACTCTTGATCAAAAAACCGATATATTCACTAAACCTCTTGACTCTATAGGCTTGATCTCTTTTAAGGATTAGATTGAGGGGGAGTGTCTCTCTTGTGTGCTTGATTTTTCCGTGCATGCTTCATTGTTTTGTTTATTGATTGTTCATGTATGTGTTTTTTGTATTCTTGACATATTTTTATGCATATTTTCTTCTTTATGCGTGTCATTTATATTTATATGTCTTGCTCGTTCACGTGTTTCATGTTTTTATTTCAGATTTTATAGCATTTTCCTTGCACTAGATGGCTTCCGTGTCAGATATGTATTGGACACGCTTCATCTTTTTCTTCTTCGTATTGTCTTTTCGGACAAAAGGGGGAGAAATAGTTGAGGGAGAGTTTTGGGGAACTAATATTGATTTTGTGCAGGAATTTGGGAATTGAGTAACTTATTTTCGGCTATTATTGTACTTGTGGCTAATATCATATATTTGCAAGAGGTTCTTACTTTGCAGGGCTGTTTTGGACAAGATATATCTTTGTCTTTCTTATTTTTATATTTAGCCCTTGCTTTCTTCCTTGCTCACATAACTTGTTGCCTCGTGCTTGCAGGATTTTCTTTGATCTATCTTATTTGCAGGTGTTTCTGTGGATGTGTAGATCTTAGGATTGTAGCTAGTAGCTATTGTAGTCAAACCATTTTTATTTGGCTCACCTATTTTAGCCATTTTCTTCTTTTTGTTGCTTTTGTTCCGGAAAAGCCAAAAGGGGAGATTGTTACCGGGTTTTTTTTGTATTGGCTATTTTTCGGAAGGTTATTGTATCTTAAACCTTTTATTTTTTGGTTTGGGGTAGCATAGGTAGATGCTCCACTTTCCGAGCTATGAAGATTTCGATGCGACATCTCATCAACAAATTGAAGGTTTTGCAGCATTCAAAGGATCGTCTCTATATTGGTATTCAATCTTTTTTTCATGATCCTTATTCTTTGTGAAGTCGTAGGTTCATGTCTAATCTTTAAATTCCTCCCTTAGAGCTTCCATCTTGTTCCTTCGTCGTGATGTCGTTTCCTTCCAATTTTCTGTCTTAAAATCTGCCTTGTGCGCAACCAGTAGCGCCATTTTATGCACAACCGGTAGCGCTTGTTCCATAATATTGCAGAGCTGCAGACCTGTAGGTTTTACTGAGAGTTGAACAACCGGTTACGCCCCTATGTGTTACCGGTTATGCTTTGTTGGTTCATTCCTTCATTATCATAGCTGCAACCGGTTACACCATATTCTTGCGCTACCGGTTACGTTCTTTCTTATCTATCTGTATATTTCATTTTACTGAAACCTGCGTAACCGGTTACGCCTCTGAGCACTACCGGTTATGCTCTTTCGCACGACAAAAATTAAAATCGATTTTTAATGTTCTAAGTCGGTTAGAGGAGCATCTAGGGGTATTATGGTCCTCGTTTTTTATTCTTAATATCCACTAATCCCTCTCTAATGTACCCTAAGTATATATAGGAGTCTTAATATCATTTAACCTAATAGTAATACAATCAAGAACTTGAAAAAGAGCTCTCTCAGGTTTTTCTCTCTTGTGGCTACTGTGCAAGTATTCTCTCTTCATCAAGGTGATCTCTAAACATTTACATCCTTCATTATACTTGCCTAATCTCTTGTTTATTGTTCATATGCAATAGATAATTACTATTCTTTATGGTTTTTGATTATCTTACAAGGGATTCCTTTGAGTTGTATCTAGGTCTTGAGTTTTTTTGATCTAGAACCCTAGTTTTATTTTTATAGTAAACTTGTGTATCAAAGTTTATTATTTTGATCTTGTAGAGTATCTTGTGAATCTATTCTTCTAGGTTCATTGGTTCTTGTATTTCTCGTAGTTGTTTCTAGGGTTTTTAGGATATAGGTCTTTTTGGGATTTTCATTAAACTTTGAGTTTAGTCCCTTGATCCTCATAGGATTTTGAAGATCTCTTTATCTTTGTGAAATCTCTTTCTAGGGTTTCCTCCTAGCATATTGTGCTTTCCCTAGATTCTATATATTGAGATTGTTCTAGGTTGATTTGGAGTATTCCAAAAGAATATCTCCTTGGGTATATCTATCTTTCATATCAACTTACTTATTGTAGTGAATTTCATTGAATAATTCCCTAAGAGTTATTCATTGGCTTATAGCCTTAATTCACTCTACCTTTGTATACTTTGAATATTGTCACTTTCTTAAGTGCTTTCTTATTTCTCCATAGTTTACTCACTCTACTAGATAATTCATCTAGTGTATTCGTCACTTCACATTCATACTTTGTGGTTGACCTTAGTCTACGTTTGGCCGGAGCACTCCTGAGCCGATTGCGACTCGGAGATCTATCACACTCCGAAACTTTTAATTAATTTCCATCCGTTTCAATAAATCAAAAATCATGTGTCGTCGAGTAAGTCCGGGTGGGATGGGCTTCCCCGGCATGATGTTCGTTGGTGGTTGGGTGTTCGGATAAGTTCTTTATCGTGTTCAAATCCATCACGACCTGACTCGTTCTTTAAACCAGAATTCTTTATTCATGTAAGTCATAGATAATCTGATTAGAAATCTAATGCAACTTAAATCGTCTCAATCAGAGTCTGGACGAAGAAGTTATAACCAAAATACTCTCGGAAATTCAATCGTTCAGAAACAGTGCAAAATTGGCCGTGTCGACCGGTACACCATACCGTCGTCGACCAGTTGTGGCATTTCAGAGGAGTGTTCGATATAGCCTCGACCGGTCGAGCCAGAATCTTCGACCGGTCATGAAGGCCAAATTTCTTGCGCAAAGTGGTTAATGAAGGGTTGTTTGGTAATTTAGGATTGGGGTTGTATATATACAACTCATACACGTTTTTACCCATCTTCTTTCCTATTTTTGCAAACCGTAACTCCCTCTCTCTACCTCCCTTTCAATTCTCTCTACCTTCTGTAACACCCCTCAATTTTAATGAAAACATTTCAAGCATATTTTTTTTGAAAGACATATACAAAAAGAAGGGTGTTAACTATTGTTATCCATCACAATCAGTAGAATATTCACTACATTACAAATGATACAGAAAAGAGAGAGAATGTACATCTACTGAAAGAAAATGGGAAAGGTGTACAACAGCTACCTACTACAACAACTGAAACTGAAAGGCAGTACAGAGAAGTACTCAGGAGGTCTAAGAGAGAACCAAAGCTGCAAGCTCCAAAGGGATCCAACAGCCGATCATACTCCAAGATCTACCAACGAACAGCACCCTGCAAACAGACTAAAAGAGAAAAGAAAGAGAGTCTGGGCATTCCATGGCTCAGCAAGAAAACCATTAACTACTAGCAAGTGACACATGCGGATGTGTGCCTAAGTGTCCTCACAAGGGTAGAGAAAAGGAGAGAACCCTCCATTAGGTTGGATTTAAGTGAATGATTTAAGATTGCCAAAGAGTGGTCCTTGTAGGATCCATCTCCGTATTTGTCATTCATTAAATTCATTGCGTTCATTATTAGGTTCCCAACAAATCAACAAGGTTCCACAATCAAGGGCAACCTACCATCAAGTCAAGGAATCGGTGTTAGCGCTTGGTGGTCTAGTGATTGTGACCTTCTTGAGAAGTGAGGGTGTCTTGGTGTGGTAAGGTCTTGTGGTGGCAAAAATGCGTATGGTTCACGTGGGATGTGAAGTGCTCTCGGTTTAGTAGATTCTCCTTATAGATTAGTACCAAGTGGTTGACGTTTGTGGTGGTAGTGCTCTACTCTTACTTGATGCGAGAGTTAATTTTGACTTGTGGTTTGAGGTTATTTGAGGATTTATGTTGAACTTAGTACTTTGCGATTGCGGTTACTTCTTGGTTGATTGAGAAGGATGAAGGAATTTGAGTGTGGTATCTTATTCGTGTGGCAGCACTAAGTTGTGACTTGAGGTCATTCGGAATGGGTTGAGTTGTGTAGGTCCACTGATGGTTGGTTAGGTGGTTATTTGGCTTGTGGAACGACTTGAAAGTTAGTCTTGTGCTGGCCTTGTCTCGGTTGGTCATTTGAGTTTGTTAGGTGATTTGAGAAATATACTTGTTTTTGGATGCCTTGGTGGTTGCTCGATGAGGTGTTGTTGTGTTGTGAGTTGGAACAATGGGTTTCTTGCCTTGTTAAGAGATGATGCAGAGAATAAATGGTTTTGGGTTGAGAGATAGAAGTGTAGTGACCTTGCTTGATGACTTAGAGCCTTGGGGTATGGATTTGACTTGAAGTTATTGTTTTGTGAGAGATTGAATAATTTCATTGATGGATTGAGGTATCGTGTGTTTGTTGGGATTTAGAGACGAGAGTTAGAATGATTGTCTCATTTCGGTATGAGGTTATATGAGGTGAATCGTGGCTTTGGTGATTCGTTCGCTTTGTTTTAGTTGGGGAGTGTTGTTGGCCGTATGCTCCTCTTGCCATGTCGGTTTCTTCCTTGTGAGATCCTTGCCAGATCGGCGAGTGGATGTCATTCCTTGGTTGTTTATTGTCTCTTCTACTCTTTTGGATCAGTGTACTTAATCGATTGTCTCTACCATCATTGTTGGAAGTGTTGTCGCGTGCGATTGTGTCGTGTCCTAATCATCGCTAGGATTCCTTGGTCTTTGGTGGTGTGCGATTTGACTTCTCGTATTTCTCGTTAGCACTTGTTGGCAATTGCGGAAGTTGTGTGTTGTTCGAGAAATCTTCTTGATTCTTGTTTCCAACTTTTTATGTTGCGAATGTCTTTTGCCATCTTCTTGTCGACTGTTCGTGGTGCTTCTATTGCTGTGGCACTTGTCGTAGTGGTGATGCATTGTTCGTCTTGCGTATGGTGAACCATCTACTTTGTGGAGCTTGTTTTCGGGAATTGTATCCATGTTTCGTGCACTATTGTCTTATGGGTTGACTTTGTGCGTTCGTTCTTGTTCGCTGTGTCTTCGTGCGAATCCGGATTGTTGTATCCATTGGCGCCGTGCCCATTTATACTTGGACACTTTTATTCTGTGATGTTGTCTCCCTTTGGAGCTTGTTTGAGAGTGTGTTGTGGGATTGGTTTGCGGTTGGTGTGATCAGTGAGACGGATGTGCTTTTGTGTTGTGCAGCTGTGTTGCGAGCGTTGGGGTAGAATGTATGTGTCTCTTTAAAGTCGACTGTACCGACTTGGATTGTGGTGATGTTTGTCATGACCGGTGTGCGTAGTCCCTGTCATGTGATGTAGGAATGACCATGAAGGGTTGTTTTGAGAAGGTGACTGACTAGCACATCTCAAATCAAATTTTTTAGTCATTCTAGTACCGCGCTAGGTATGTGCGGGTTGGTTTGTGAGATTTTGGTTGTTGAGTTCCTCTCTTGGTGGTGTTGTGGTTGTTTGGGGTGATTTGGGTGACACGGTTGTTGTGTGACCATCTCTTGTAGCTTGTCTTACTTTCAAATCCTCACTCGTATCGGTTGGACTCTCGTCTTGCGATTTTGTTTAGAATTCAATCTCGGCATTGTTTCGCGCGTTTGTGACGATGTGGATGTTGTAGACATCCTTGCGGTGGTTGAAAATCGCTTCCTTGTTTTTTGTAAAATTCCGGAAAATATTTTGGAAAAATCGGAGTATCCGTATCGTGTCCTTGGCGTGTCGATGTGTCCTTGACGTGTCGGCGTATCCTTGGCGTATCCTCTGCATGTCGGTGTATCCGCGTTGTGTCCCCTCGTATTCTTGGCATTTCGGCACTGTGGTGTCCTCCCAACATGTCTATTTGGTGTTGTAGTGCATTATAGAATCTTGTGGAAATTTTTCGTGGCAATATTCTTGCATTTTTGCCCTCGTGTCATACTTCTTGTTTGAATATCCATGTTTCTTAATTGATCAGGCAGTTTGGAAATGTATGGGTGCGCGGAAACCTCTTGTTTTGAAGTTCTTATCTTTGTCGAGGACAAATTCGTTGCGTATTCCTGATTCTTTTGGCATTTGTTGCATTGCGAGGTGTTCTTCACATTGCGGTTTGTTGCACTCACAAGGAAGTGTGGTGGTATATCCAAGGTGCGGCGGTGGTTGTATGTCTCCCCCTTTGGCACTCCCAATGACACAACCAATTGTGAACAATTTAATTAGGTTGACGAATTAAGTTGAACCTGTATGACTTGAAAGAAATTGTTAGCAAATAAAATCTCCCCCTTTGTGTTTGGGAGAGTCAAAGAATATATTCGAAATGCATAGAACCAAGGGCGGAGCCAGAACTCAGTTGTACCCTGGGCTAAAAAAATTTCAAACCCTTACAAAAATCTGTCCAAAAATCAACTTAGCCTAAAAAACAAAAAATCAGCCCAAAAATCTGTCCCAAATTTTTTCTAAAAACAGTCCACAAAACAATATAAAAACAGCAGAAAATAAGATCTCAATCAACAATCATCATTGAAAACTGCCAAATAGATTGAAAAAGAGCCAAGTGCAATACGAATTCAAGTTCAAAACACAAAAAAAAAACAGCATAGTTAACACAAGACAAATGAACGGAATAAATTTCTTACTTGAGGCAACGCTATTGCAGATGGACTTTGCGCTGTTTTACAGAGTAAAATCCATCAATTATCGAATCTGAATCGATATCTTCAACAAGTTCTCTTTCAATGAAAATAATCATAGAATTCGCAAGAAAATCGCCCCCATTTTGTTACGAAGATCAGTTTCCAAATGCTTCATAGCTGAAAATGCTCTTTCAGTAGTTGCCGTGGTAACAGGAAGAGTTAACACTAGACGAATCAACCTTTCAATCAAATGGTAGTTCTCTGATTTTTTTTGTCTCAACTAATCCCTGGCATAATTCTAAAAGTGTAGACATACCCTTAAATTTTTGGTGACGAGGTACATCAAGTTTGTAATGTTCTAGCTGCAATCTTATATAATCTCTTTCTTGCTTAGTGAAATCATCAGGATAAAATTTATCGCCAAGAGTGCATATCTTATCAATGTCAAAAATTTATC
>NMUG010006283.1:0-12671 GCA_002855965.1 Monotropa hypopitys | reverse complement strand
TATAGCTTGACGGAATTACAATCGGTGAAGGATAAGTTCGCCGATTTCGATTCGTATGATTATAATAACGTATAGTATTTGGGCGGTGCCCCTACTAATACGAGACTATAATCCCGAAACGGTAACCGGGACTTTCCCAAAATGAAGTAAGAACTTCTATACAATGATTAAAAATAAATTTTCAAATGAAGAATGGACGGTTTTACAGAATTTCGGCAGAGGTTCGGCTAGTCAGTATGGTTTTTCGGCTTATCAGAAATGGTTTGTTTTGATGTTTGGATTTTGGATTTGAGGATTTGGGTTTTTGGTTGCTGGATTTTGTATGTGGATACTGATTTGAGGGAGTTTTGGTGGGTGAAAATGGCTAGGATGGAGTTTAGGAGAATTTAGACCTGATTTAGGCTAGGTAGGGTGGATTTTAGAAAGTAGGGAAGTATTCTGATTTGGACAGAATGTGGAGAGAGCACCTTGGGCAGGATTTTGAGTCTTTGGATCCTCCTCCCAATGGCCAAGGAGTGGCCACATTTTATAGGAGCCTGTCGCACCTATAGGTGCGACAGTGACGTCATCATTGACCATCTCCCTTTGGATGGGAGCTGGGGTGGTTTGGCACACTTTTGGCTTGGTTTGTATGATTTATTCAGGCCTGGAATGGCATCTCCCTATTGTAGGGAGAATTATGTTTTGATTTTCCTTTTATTTTCCAAAGAATTCATATACTGCACTGCTCTGAACCGGAACTCTCCGAGCTGTCTGCTCTGTGGCGTCGCGGGTCCCGTTGCTGAGAAAATTGATGTCGCCATAATTTTGATTGGCTTGAATCATGAATTTTAAAATTGTCACCGCTGAAATCGGACGATTCTTCAAGAGCCGCTTATTTTCCGACCCTTTCTCCTCACACAGAATATCCCGGATTGTGCTCGTTTCACCATCGTGAGATAATTTGCAGAAACTGACTTGTAGTAAATTTTTGTCTCTTGGTCAAGACTCCATGAAAAATCGGTTTGCACATTTTCGATGTCGACTTGTCATTCTTTGATGCTCCGAACGTAATGATGTTCGGATCCGAATAAATCCCGTATTTTCACCCGATGGCATTTGGTGATCATGCAGATTTCTCAGTAATGACTTTACGATCGAATTTCTATTGAGAGATTAAATTTCGGACATTCACGTGAGTTTCTGTTGATACCGACCTAGAGTGCATGTCGTGTGTCGGCTTCTTCGGCGTCTGCTTACCGTTTGTCGCAAACCGCACATCGTTTTCAAAATCTGTCTTTAGAGAAATATTCTCGGACCTTTTGCCAACGTTTGTCCATTGATAAGTCATCTGTGCCTATTGCCGGTCTTGCTTGCGGGAAAGTTTAGATATACCGGGAATGCATTTTGATCCGTTCTGAGTCCGATTCAGCCGGTTCTGAAGTTGACTGATTTATTCCGGCCTTGACTTGACTGATTTTCAGGTAGTGAGCCAAAATGGGGTATCAACAATATATATAGGTAAAGATTTTAGATGGACATATATGTCCCCACACACACATCCAATGTGACATCAAGTGACACAAGGGTTTGAGTTAGAGAGATGCCGGCCGGACACATACTCCACTCAACCTCCTTGGGTCATCCATAGTCGCACGATCAAGGAAAACGCACACGGTCGATTCTACACAGAAGGTGTAAGAATAACCAAGTCAACAACTCGCTCCCAATCTACAACGGTCTATCCAACGTCACGGGGTTGGAATACGATTCGCGAGATCGATAGGAATTCCAAGATCACATCCAACTGAACAAGTGGAGGCAAGATCAACGTCGTTCATTATCAATAACCAGAACAACACGAAGAATTTTGACACTCGGTCAAGAAGTCCACCAAGAGACCACGAATCTAACTGAAGGGGTTTCACCCAACACAGTTCTAAAGAAGGGAAGCGATATTTGCACGAAAGTCGTCGCACTGCCAACAAACCGCTGAAACGAAGGAGTGAATGCCAATAGGTGCATCACTAAGATTTGTTCCTCTCTCGAACCGAAATATAGAAACAAACGATTGCCAGATTAAATTTTCTTGTTGCCGCTGCGCAACTCTGATATCCATCGAAGACGGTATCGCCATTGACTCACATCATGTCTTGAAGTCCACGCTCTATAGTTTACTGTCGATAGAGTACTCGAAGGAGAAGCCGCACGTGTATAGTACAATCAACGGGTAAGTCACAGAGAGACTATCATTCAGCGGGGATTCCATGAATCAACCACGCAAGAGACCAAAGTCCGAACATGTCAATCAACGAAGTACGAAGATCACAACGAAGGAGTGTCAGTCTCAATCAAGCCAAGTGACACACAGAAGAGAAAGGGACAACTCCCGATCGGGTGTGGACACTAAAGTCACCGCCAAGCCGGACACGTCTAAATAGAACAAGATGGGGGTGATTGGCGCATAAGACGTTGCCAAAAGAGTTCACGATGAATAGAACCGAACAGAAAAGTGTTCCAACCGAGTAACATCCATTGCCGTGCAAGGGGATAGCCAAAAAGGAAACATGGCCGCACAAACACATGGCCGAGTAAGAGTCAGCTGAACGAGAACACAACTGCACTGGAGTATTTCCGAACCAAAGCATCGCCGATCGGAATAAGACTTTGCATAACGTAGGTGCGGGATTAAATCGTCCATTTCCACGCTGGGCATAAACTTGCCATACTGTTGGCACCATGCCACACAGGAACAGATCCGAAGAAACAAGGGATCATGATCATACGAGGTAGAGGATCAACTGGCCGACCCAGACAAGGCCACACTGACGGATCGCTGCCGTACAAGAACAAGTTGTACAAAGCCAAGAAAGCGCTGTAATACAGGATCAAGACCCAACCAACAGGATACGAGAGAGTCACATCTAAGATTTGTTGTAGTTGCACAACGCATGCCATCGGACAGAGAAAAGCCAAGCGAAGAAATCTATCCAAGAGGCTAGCACATGAATAGCAACCAACTTAAGTCACGACGAAGTTCATACGGGCACGAGAAGAACAAGCAGCTTCCAAGAAGCGTCTAGTAGCCACGAAGACAACAACTTTAAACTTCAATCCACAAACGTCTACATCGAATCTCGAACGATTTTACCGACTACAAATCATCGCGAAACCACGTCCAGGTGAAAAGGATGCGTTACCGTCGCACTTACACTCACGTGCTAACGAACAAAGGCGTTGGAACATCTCACTTCACAGGCAAACGTAGGAAACTCAACCTCCTTAAAAGAAGAAAACCAGAAAAAATCTCGACTACGCCTTAAAGATCTCATCAAAGGAGGGAACAAAATCAGATTTCTATGGACCGAAGAACCAATCTTACTACCAGTTCTCAGAAGTTACATCAGGAAACCACAATGATCATGCCACCTACTCTCAAGGGGCTCAACAAAGTACTAAGAACTGCCGACTAGTGTCAGAACGTCTCAAGATAATTCTACTACACCATCATAAGATCTAAATTCTTACCTATACATCAACGAGGTAAAAGGAATCACTACAATCGCCTCAAGATTTTCCAAAGGGTTTCAACCTATTACAGATACCTACTCGACTCTAGCAATCCTAGAGAAGACCACAACAGCACGAAGACTATCAAGGAATGCATCGAAGATGCCAAAGGTAGGGATACTGAGATATCCAACAACTACAAGGCAACTGAACATGCCATAAGGATCAACACTCGACTTCCCAGGAATGGAGAAACTCAACATCCGCGGAAGGAGACAAAACAAACAGAGTATCAACAAGAAGCGGAACCAAGAGGTAAGAGTGCACCACAAGCACCCAAGCACGATGAAAGAACAATGTAATGACCAAGAAAACCCATGGAGACTAGGTGTCTCCCCACGGTTCCAAGGTATTCGAACCGAAAGCTCTGATTCCAAGTTGTCATGCCCCGGATTTTCAAACCATATTTTTTTTGAAAACAATTTAAATATAAGCAAGGGGAACAACACTTGTAGTATCTATGCACTTCTTTCAATTTCTCATTACATTCATTATACAATATGATTAGAAAATCGGAAGCTAGAACATATGCCAAACGGCTACAACTGAAGTGCTGAACAGAAAGAAAAGTGAGGGTACATCCCACCCTCGGGAGTCAACAAAAGTACCAAGTGAAACCTGCTGCAACGATCCCTGAAAACCCGGAAGCTGACGAAGCTCCAAGCTCAACAATCTCAACACGTCTCTTCAACAACCTGTGGGGAGGACCACGAAGGTCTGAGCATACTACGGCTCAGTAGATAAACTCCTGACCACTACCAAACATGCACGGGTGGTGCATGCCTAGGAGGGGTCAGCACAAGTAGAAACTGTAAAGAACTGGAACAACAGTAGTGGCAACAATAGTAGTAAAGCTGAAGAGAGAAGCACAAGTAGTAAAGTAGTAAAGTGAGTGCGGATCGAACTGTAACAGTGACCGAGCTACGAGTGCACCTACTAATCTCCTCAAAGGTAAGGGAGGTGAAAGTGTCAAGCCCAAAGGCTAATCCAACTCAATCTCAAGTCATCACAACCAACTCTCTACTAAGGGCATGAGGTCCATCGTCGACGTACAAAACCGTAAAGGGACCAAAGTATACGTAGTGTAAGCTTAGCACAAGACAATAGAGACAAAGGCATATTGTCGACAAGTGTGTCTAACCCAAACCGTAACCTCAAATGAACACCAAAGGCACAACCTCCCAAGTCTGACTGAAACGACCTCAAATCTCGACTCAACCAACCTTAGTACTAAAATCCAACAACTCCAAGGATCTACTAAGGATCCCAACCCAATACTGCGCCAAGATATCTAATCAAGGTGTGTAAACATAGTACAAGGGACAACAAGGAAGGATGTCCACAAAACCCATCGAAATGTTCTTTTATTGTTCCGAGGATCACACACTATCAAGTGCCAAGGGGATTCCATTACAAGTCTATCCCAATATAATTTAGATCATCATTCTTACCTTTATTCCCCTTTAAAGAGTAATCCAGAATTCCATTACAAGTATATTCCGTTCATGTGTTTTTCATCAATCTAGATACATCCCATGTTCCCTAAAGGTCAAGTACATCCCGTATTTATTCGAAGTTTGTTGATTTAATACAAATTCCGGAATCCCTAAAAATCAAGTACATTCCGTATTTGCATATTTTATTCATCCTTTAGGATAAATCCCGGAATTCCTAAAGATCAAGTACATTCCGTATTTATCCAAGTATTATTGTAACGTTGATAGGGCAAGGTTTGTCTAGTAGCTCGTCAACACACTAGCCAAACCTAATCCGTCTTCCCCAAAGGCCATTGGGAGGGCTCACGTAGCCCCCTTTGGGCACAAAGTCGTGGGTGGAGCGACCACCCCGGGAATCCCTAAAACTCAAGTACATTCCCGCGTAAGAACATATCAATCCCCATATCGTTGTTACAAATGTTATCCGGGGAATCCCTAAAAAGAAAGTACATTCCCGAATCATCATCACAAGTTTACTATGCCGGGAATCCCTAAAGATCAAGTACATTCCCGCATAGAAACTATCCAATCACATTCGTGGTTATCAATTACATTCATGAATCGTCGTTCTCGTTTTCATTTCATAATTTACATGTGATGGATTCAAGGTTGAGTACGAGTAGCCCTCGTGGGGCACATCCTCAATCTTTAGAGTTCATTTGATATTTTGGACAGATTGTCGTCTTCCTGCCTTTCAACCTCAACCTTGACCACGTCAAGGAGGACTAACCACACTGTCCTCTTTTCCAAGTTGACCATCAAACTCAATGTCAACGCCAACAAGCCCAAGTAGTATCAATGGGGGAGTTTATGTCTCTAACCTTGGCGACGCCAAGGGAGGTCCACACAATCAAGTGAAGTCGCCACAATTTCATTTATGGTTTACCTCAAGGCGTCCACATTCGTAACTTTGTAACACTCAATCCATCGCGACACAACCCAAGTCTTACGGCTCATTCAACAAGGTCAAATCCTCCCAAAGACCCATTTATGATATGCTAAGTCATTTTATCGAACATGTGGCGTCTATGAATTTACGGGTGACCAATTAACCATTCTATCACTAACCAACACTCCCAAAATTATTTATTCAACCATCGATACCTATCGACCCAAAATTATATAATTCTACCAAGGGAGTTCTATTTAACTGCAAAGACGATATAAGGGGAACCATTTACGAACTTAAGGCACAAACATGGAAACTAAATACACACACACGTACACGCTTGATAATGATCAAGAATTTACCCACCGGAGCAATCGCCGGAGTAGTCACCGGAAAGTCGCCGAAAAATGTTGCCGCAAACCAAAGCCGCCACCGCGTAGATCGCCTCATCCTCTTCAATGTTCCTCAAGACCGCATCTCCATAGCTCCTCACCGGAAAGTCGTCGGAGCTCTAAAAATCGCGAGAGTGTGAAACTATGTAGGTTGCCGGAAAGCTCTCGCCAAGGGGAGCAACGTTTCTCCTTGGAGAAACTCCATTGCTCGAAGTTGAAGGACGACCAAAAATCCAAATCTCGTCGGATGGAGACGTGGTTGGGTTCAATGGAGAGCTATAAGCAAGAGGAACAACCTTTCTCCTTTGAGAAATTTCATCCAAGGCTTGGAAGCCCTTGGATTTGAAGGAGAATAGAAATCTCCATTAATGGAGGAAGAGAGAGAAGAGAGAGCTTTTAGGGTTCCCAAATGAGAGAGATGAAGTGTTCTGAGCATTTTAGGGGTTAAACTGAGTTTGAGAGAGATTACCAAAATGCCCCTCATTAAAAACAAGCAGAATCGCACATTTCTGCGAACCATCGTCCGGACGAAAGTCACGGTCGTCCGGACGAAACCCCATGGTCCGGACGAAGACCACCATGGTCCGGACAAAACCTCATGAACCAAACTTCACAATTTCTGGACCCGTCGTCCGGACGAAGCCCAAGCATGGTCCGGACGAAGCCTGCAGAAAAGTTTCGAAACGCGACGAAAAGACTCTGAACCTTCCCAACTCGTCCAAGGACACCTCCCGAACATCCTAGGCACTGAAATGATGTTCCAAGGCCATACCTTAGCCTTCCTCGAAGTCACGAATGTGTCGAATGATTAACAAATGACGACAAACAAAGAATGATCAAGATTCAATAATCCGGACAAGAATGAAATTCATGTTGGGGAGGATTAACCTACAATGGACTCCTTCTCGTGGTCCACCCAACCTTTCCAAGATCTAATATATTCCAAAGTTCGACGAATTATATTTTATTTTCACAAAAATCGAATTTTAAAAGGAATGGAAATTCAGGTCGTGACACTTCTGTCCACTTATAACTGCGCCGGCTAGTCTTGATGGCTTGAAAAAAGGGGCGACAAAGATCAGATGACCGACTGATAAATCTGTTGAGAGACGCTGCCATGCCGGTCAGTCACTCGACTTCTTTGATGGTAGATGGAGGTCTGAGGCTCATTACTGTAGTGACCTGGGAGGGGTCCACCTCTATTCCCCGGCTGGTGACGAGATAGTTGAGGAACTTGCCGGAGCCCACACCGAAGGCACACTTTTCGGCGTTGAGTCGGAGCCCATGCTTTTTCAAGATTTCAAAGACCTCTGACAGGTGCTGGAGGTGGTCGGTCGCATACTTGCTCTTGACAACTATGTCATCGATATAAGCCTCCATTGTATCCCTGATTTGCCGAGAGAACATTGAGAGACCATACGCTGATAAGTTGCTCCCGACACTTTTTAGGCTGAATGGTATTACTTTGTAGCAGAACACCCCCTTGGGTGTGATGAAGGCTGTCTTCTCCATATCCTCCTTGGCCATTGAAATCTGGTGGTAGCCCCTATAGGCGTCTATGAAACTGAGCCTCTGGTGTCCGGCGGTGGCATCGACCAGCTGATCGATCCGGTCCAAAAGGAAGCAGTCCTTTGGGCAGGCATCATTGAGATTGGTGTAGTCAACACAGACTCGCCATTTGCCAGACTTCTTATTGACGACCACTGTGTTTGCCAGCCAGGTGGGATATTTGACTTCTTGGATGGCACCTTGATTAGCTCCGAATATGGCAACATATTCGAGCTAACTTCGATCCTTTACTTTGTACTTTCGATATAAATTGATTGTTTACGAGGTATAATATGCTTGCTCTTAGTTCATGTGATTATAGGATTTCAAGTAAAAAGGGTACGAATTGATGGCAAAACTTCCACCAACATCTTCCGAGTTGCCCTCCTATGCTTGATGACCGTTACCGAAAGAGTTGAAGATAAATGCAGCCCGTGAACTCTTGGAGGTGTCCTGCCACCATGCTGACTGCAGACACCAAGAACTTTGCACCGGTGCATATCAGTCCTGCACCGGTGCAACATTGAGCACAATCCATCAGAAAGAGTCTGCACCGATGCATATCAGTCTTGCACCGGTGTAGAGTGTTGCAGAAACAAGTATCTAGAGTTTGCACTGATGCACAAAATACATGCACCGGTGAAGCTGTATCCAGATCTCAGCAGTGGCAAATCTTTAGAGTTTGCACTGGTGCACAAGACCCCTGCACCGATGAAGGGAAGTCCAGATTACAGCAGAAACATTTTATCAGAGCTTTCACCGGTGCACCATCACCCCTGCACCGATGCACCTATTCCCTGTGCTGAACCAGAGTACTTTGCACCGGTGCAGCATCACTTTGCACCGGTGCAGACAGCTAGCAGACCAAAATCCTGACAGCATTGTGTCTTGTGCCCATGCTTCCCAATGCACCATGTGCACGATTTTTATTGTGTATTGGTCCATCTTGCTGGTCTGGAAAGGAATATTCTTTGTTGTATTATGTGGGAATGTAGGAAGAAAATAGTAGTTAGTCTTGGACAAGTAAAATAGACTCTCTCTCTCTCTACCAGCTCTCTCTCTCTCTCTCTAGTTCATAGTTTGACAGTTTTTGCTTTGAAGAAGAAGGATATTTTCTGCAGATTTCTTTTGTGCACTCTCCTAGCTATTAAGTTGTTATCATTGTAAGTGCTACAAGTAAGTTTATGCTTTAATCTTCAATCTCATTTTAAGCTTTGTTCTTAATGATTTCTTATTTTCCTTTGTGTGAGTTTCATGTTTCTATGGCTATGTGTGAGTAGTCTTACGGGAAGGTCATGGCCATGGAGGCCATGGCTCTAGGTCATTTTAGTGTTCTTCCTTCCTAGGTCACACCTTAGGTTGAGGTTGCATATAGTTCTCCTATTTTCGGCTAAGTCATTGTAATGTTAACATCTTGATTAGTTGTAGACAAACTCTTGTCACAACTAATGCTTTATGCTATGTCTTGCATTAGACTTAGTACAATGCCATGTGAGGAAAATATGCAACCCACCTCTAAGGTTGACCTATGGACATTTCACTACTAGACCTAGAGTTGTGGAGACTGTAGTCATGACCACTCCCGCTTTTAATTAGATAACTTTCTTCAATCTTGCAAATTAGTATTAAAGAGCAACGCATATCAAATCTTTGGTTGGCATCCTAGTGCCACTTAATTCAAAAAGCCAAAAAGAGATACTTTGTGATTAAAATTCCCCAAAAGCTCCTCGAGGAATCGATCTCGGTACTCCGAGTTAAATTGCTACACGCATTGCCCTACGCTTCGGGCTTGTCTCTTTATAATACACATTGGGCGCGTAAGCACACCTTCTTCTAACAGCCGGTCCACCTCCTCTATGACCGCCTGGGTATGTGCCGGAGAGGAGCGTCGGGGTCTTTGCACGACGGTGTGCCGGGAGGGATTCACGTTCAATTGATGACAGATGAACGACGGGTCCACTCCGGGCATCTCGTATGGAGTCCAGGCGAAGACCTCAATGTTGGCTTTTAGAAACTTTATATACCTCTCCTGGTCCGCAGGAGAAAGTGAGGACCCGATAAGGAAGGCCCGGCTACCGTCGTCATTGATCGGTACCTTGATGAGCTCTTCAACTGCCTTTTCGGTGGCCGGAGCGCAAACATCTTTGAGGACCGGGGTGTCCGGGACTTTTACCCACTAAACTTCTTTCATCTACTTGTTCTCTCGGATAGCTGAGATATAGCACTGTTTTGATGCTGCTTGGTCGCCATGAATATCCTCCTGTCGCCCGGAGGCTCCAATAAACCGGATGACTTGGTGGTAGGTTGAGGCGATCGCCTGCATGGAGTGGATCTAGGTCCGGCCAAGGATGGCGTTGTATGGACTAGGGATGCCAACAACAATGAACTCCATGTCAACTGTCTTGGATCCTGCCTGGACCGGGAGAGTGATCTTGCCGAGGGGGCAAACAGGAGCCCCATTAAATCTGACCAAGGGGACGTCGGCTGGCTGCAAAGCATCAGAGGAAAGCTTAAGTGCCTGAAACATGGAAAAATACATTACCTCTGCCGAGCTTCCTTGGTCGATGAGGATGCACCGGACGTTGGCTGGTCCGACGTGCAGGGTGATGACCAGGGCGTCATTGTGAGGAAGCTGGACTAGGTCAAGATCCTTCTCTGTGAAAGTTATGGACCATCCTGAACGGTCAGATGGCTGCTTCCGTTTGAGACCAGAATCGACCGTGAGCACTTGATTTGGGGCGGAGGCCTGGTCGATTTTTGCTCTGAGACGGGCATCAACCTCCTTGTTCAGTGGCCCGTGGATGACGTTGATTGTTGGGACATACTCCTCCGGATGATGGGATGTCCGGACCTCTGAGCAAGCTCAAGTGTCTTCTGCTAATCAACCCATCGGGCTAGGTGTCCTTGCTGCACCAGGAGCTCTAAGTACGACTTGAAGGATTTGCACCCGGTCGTGAAATGTCCTTGCTTTTTATGATAGGTGCAGTGGATCCGCTTGTATTTCGTTTTGCCGGCCGTTCCAAGCTTATGGTCTAGCCAAGTGAAGAAAGGCTAATTCTCAATATGTTTCAGCACGGCATAGATGGGCTCAGTGAAGACTGTCATTTCCGCGGTGAGCTCATGGAGCTTGGGGGCCTTCGGTTTCCCACCTTTCTTTCCTGATTTGACAACATTTACGTGCCTTCAGTTTCCCGCCGGCTATAGGGCTGAAGGCTGCTGATCCGGATGCTGGGTGGCACGCTCGGCCAGGAGATCTTCCAACTGACAGAATTTTTCCACCCGAAGCATGAGGTCGTCCATGTCCTCTGATGGGTGGAGTGTGAGGTCGGCGAAGATCCAGCTATTGCTATCCAGACCGTTTTTGAAAGAGGAGGCGACCACTGTCTGATCGTAACCCTGTATATCGTTAAAAAGCTCCAAGTACCTCTCGGAGTACTGACGGAGACTTTCATCCGGACGCTTCTTAAGACTGATGAGAGCGTCAATCTGCTTGGTTTGCCGACTGCTGGTTACAAACCTGGCCATGAAGGCTCGCTCAAGATCCCGGTAGCATGAAATGCTACGTGGAGGGAGCTTGTTGAACCAGAGTGAGCCCAGAGTGTCAAGGCTGGTGGGGAATACCTTGCACATGACCGAGTCGTCGGTAGTGTAGAGAGAGATGGTCTGGCAGTAGTGAATGAGATGAGTGTAGGCGTCCGTCTTGGGGTCATACCTTGTGAACTTGGGCAGGTTAAAGCCTCCCGGGAGAGTCGCCAGCTCAATCTCCGAAATGAAAGGGGATAAACTGAGTTGCCAGATCCTGACATCGACGGACGCCTTCTGTTGTACGGCCCTCTTCTCGGGCCTAACTGCCATCTGTCTCCGGTGGTTCAGGTGGTCCCTGAGGTCTCCGACTGGAGGTGGGGAGTCATGATTTCTAGGGTATCTTCTCTTATGGCCAGAGAAGTCACCTGCTCCATGATACCGGCCGGAGCGCTGATTGTCCCTTCGCCGGCGGCACCTATGGCTTGCTTCAGAGATTTCCATGGGCAGGGTATCTGGCGAAGCGACTCTGACGGGGGCCAAGTCTTCATCATCTAGACGATGGTTCTCGCGAGATCTTCTGGAGCGAGAGCTGGAGACAGCACTGTTGCAGGATCAGAATCTAGGGGACTGGGCATGATGGCCTCCCAACTGGCACTTCCGGATGGGGGATCGTTGGATTGTTCTTCCCCTATCCGTGCGTCTGTGATCGTTCAGCCCTACCGGGCGCTCCAAATCTGACCTCCTCATAGTGCGCTCTGAGTCATCCTGCAGTGCTTCGGACAGAATGGGAGGACACAAGGTTGGGCCTCCAGCGAGCCTTGTTAAAAGATCCTTAAGGAAGGCTATCTCAAGATCCTTTTGACGGAGCTGGTTGTCGGGCTGCTGAGAGGTGGATGCCAACAGGGCTAGGGGAGGATCTCCGACAGCAAAGGTGCCCGGAGGAGGGGTAACAGGCAATCGACAGTGATGTCGGTCACGAGAGTCGTCGACGGCCATTGGAGGAAAAGGAGATACTTGGAAGGGGTAGACTGTCGGTCACCTGAGTCTGGGAACGAAGATTCCCCAGCAGAGTCGCCAATTGTGGTGACTGAAAGTCCGGAGGGTTCCTTGAGTCCTTCGGGTGCTGGCCGGACAACTGGGATGAGTGCTCCGGATGGACGAGCGGTCACCTAATAGAAAAAAGAGGGATCACCTGCTTGGCTCCTACAACACAAGGGTCAGTGCCCACCGGTCGGCAACGACCGAGAGGGGCCTCCGATGGCTAAGTCAGCG
>NMUG010006282.1:0-12671 GCA_002855965.1 Monotropa hypopitys | reverse complement strand
TTAAGTGTTTAAATTGATTTTTAAGAAAATCTCAAAATGAATATACAGAATATATGTATTGGAGTGTGCAGAAATTATGTCAAAACATGAATTAATTTAAAGGTCTTTTGTTGTCATTGTCAAATTACTATTCTCGGCTATAATGCTATCTCAAGACAAATGAATTTTGTAAATCTGTTTCACAATTTGAGCAAAAGTCTGCAAGTATAACCAGGTCTGAAAAAAACAATTTCCCATTGATTCAGAGTTCTGCAAGTTTCAGGTCTGATTTTTTATTTGACCGTTTGAAAGCCATAGAGCTGTAAGAAGGGGCTGTGATATACAAAGAGGGTTGAGGGGAGCATCCCAGGCGGGTAGAGAGACAGGGGACATAGCCGAGAAGAGTGGAAGAGAGGGCACAGCAGCCCATTCGGGCCAAGGGAAACTGCTCCTAAGGGAGCCGAGAGGAGCAGGGCTGAGGGGAGCCCATACGGGCAAGAGTGTGTTCAAGACTTGGAGCTGCTGGGTTTAGCAGCTGTGTGTGAGCAGGGCAATGGCAGCCATGAGAGGGCCGTGAGAGAGCTTGAGGGAGAGAGGGCTACAGGTTGCAGCAGAGGGGAGTCGATAGAACTGCTGTGAGCAGTTTGCTGTGAGGGAGTTGTGGAGTTGCAGCAGACTATGTTCTGTAAACTGTTAAGAGTTGCTGGTTCACTGATCTGTGTTGCAGCAGCAACATTTTTGGTTTTGGTATTATCTGATTTGCTAAAGAATGTGGATGGATTTACACAAACGGGCAGGACTCAAGTCTTTCACAACATCCACTAGGCATAAACAACAATGCACACCAAGTGCTTGACAAAATGCCGCAGTGAAGGGAACCTCACCGAAATATACATTGAACAATATGCTTGCATATTTTTGGTAAAATCACTCCTAACTCAAGTAGTTGGTAAAGTTTTATTGTACTCGGTTCATTGTCTCTCACATGATCACATATTGATTACCTTATACCTTGCATGAAAGTTACATTGCCAAGATCAAGCATGCTACCTTGTGTTGACTAAAAGTTAAACACCATCTCTTAATCGTGTTTAGTAAAACATTCTAGAGAGTGTGTGTTGTAACATTGATAAAAAAATCTTGGCATAAGTTGACCCTTAACATACTCACAATCCTTCCTCATTAGTCTTACATTGGCATATCTTTAATACGAGGTAGAGGACACATTTCAAGCTTCAAATATCCGTTCACTTGCATATCCTTCTAAGTGGGCTTGTAATGATGTTGTGAGTTGTTACATGTGCTTCATGGTCAGAATATTTTAGCATAAGACCTCACATGCTTAATGATAAGAATATTTCTAAGTATTGCTCCCCCACGCATATGTGATGCCCCGATGCGTAAACAATGAATATCTTTCATGTTGCTCTCCTATGCTTAATATTATAAACACCTTTCTTGTGCCTCAATGACATGGTCAAACTTCCATGCATAAGATTATAGTCACATTAGTGCCTAAAAGAAACATCCAAACTTCATGTGTTAAAAGATAGATAGTGGACTGATTTGCATATCTTGATATATCTCCTATGCTTCACTTGGTATATACTTGCTTAGAGATATAATTGTTGCGGTCACTATATTTACAGTTTGGACATTTGCATGTGGTATAGTTAGTTCCCTTGAGCTTACACTCGGCATATCATATTCAGGGCTGTTGATTATATTGAGCTTTCACTGTTATATTTCTTACTGTCATTCGATACGTTTAATGAGCTATTACATGTGCAGTTAAGAAAACAGGATTTACGAAGGATCCTTTGCATCCATCCTTAAAGCATACATTGGAAAAAGATCATTGTAAGGAGGATAGCCTGATAAAGACTAAGGAGCTTGAGCCAGGACCTTTATCAGCAACTCTATTGGGCCAGGACGTCTTTTAGTTGCCTTAGCTTTTAATTTTAAATCCTGTCTTTGTACTATTTCAGTTGTAATCTGTAATAGATAGGATTTACGTTTCCAAGGAGTATCCCACTTGATACTACCTTGAGAGGCTAGAGAGTATTGCACCGTACTACTCTTAAGCACTCTACTGAGCGTTGATTTTCTATCCATTGAGAGTGTTTTGATAGGGGGTGTGCTTTGACTGTAGCACATCTCTTGTGTTTTTATCTTTTCAGCCATACACTGTAGCACAAGCACAAATACCTACCCCGGTAAGATTCGAGCTTATATCCACTGTGTAGTCTTTCAGTTGGGAAAGGGCCAAAAGCCCTCATGTAGAGTTCTTAGTATGTATTGGCACCAGGCTTTTTCACTGTCGACCTTTATAGTTGTCCCCTTAAAATCCTATACCTTGCGGGGTATAGGCAGGACTAGCGGTAGTCCTGGGAACCTGTGTCTTGCGGGGCACAGTTAGGGTTTGCGTACCTTGAAACCTTTACCTTGCAGGGTAGAGTCAGGCTTGGGGTGAGTCTGGGTGAGTGAGCCTCGGCCCAAGAAGGGTTCGGGAAGATAGAGACTGTGTGGGCTCTATTGTGGAGGTATCCTAGCTTAGGTATAAGTTAGATTGAGAGTTTTTGCGGAAACGTCTTGTAAAAGTGATTACATAGTGGATACCGGGGTGCTCCAAGAAGGGAACCACCCCGAAGAGTGGAGTAGGCGATTGGCCGAACCATTATAAAAATCCTTGTGTCACTTCTCTTTGTCTCTCACCTCCTCTTACTTACTTTGTGCTTTCGTTGTGTTTATATTTATCTATCTCACTCACACGCTTGTTTTGTTTTGGTTTATAATAAAATAATTGTTTCAAAGAAAATATCAAAGAGTTTTTAAAAAGGCAATAAAATCAGAAACACCTATTCATCCCCCCTCTAGGTGGATTATCATGAAGTAATATGTCCCTACTAGCAAATATTTCTTAGCTCCCCGCGCTGTCGGCATGGGTCCCACAATATCCAGGCCCCACTGAGCAAAGGGCCATGGACTTGTGAGTGGGGCTAGATCCATGGATGGTGCGTGAGTGATCGGAGTAAACTTCTGGTACTTCTCACAATTTATGATGCACACCTTTGCGTCTTCTTGCATGTAGAGCCACCAGTAGCCCTGAGATATTGCTTTATGAGCTACTGACCACCCTCCCGTGTGGCTACCGCACACTCCTTCGTGTACTTCAAATAATAACTATTGAACAAGTGAGGGATGCACACACCGGAGATAGGGCCCAGTGAATGATTTTCTGTATAGCACTTCATCTGGAGACAACCAGAATCTGGCTGCCTTGATTCTGAGCTTGTTGGCCTCTTTCTTGTCTTCTGGCAAACTGTTGGTCTTGAGATAAGAAATAATGGGTTCCATCTAGCTCGGCCCCATATCAACTTCTTGTATTTATTCTTGCTCTTGAATCTGAATACTTGGCTGTTGAATACTGTCCACACAGACAGTGTGGCGAAACACTAATGATACCAATGAAGAAAGACACGCTAGTGCAGCTGCATGGATGTTCTACTTTGACGTAATGTGAACTATCTAGAATTTGTCAAAATCTTGCAACTTCTTCTTTACTTCTATGGCATATAGTGCCATTCGATCGTATTTGGTCTCATATTTGCTAGAGAGTTGGTTTACCACCAACTGGCTATCACAATGGATCAACAGATGCTTTGCTCTGCACTTCCGGGAACGGCTCAGCCCGGCCAACATTGCTTCATATTTTGCTTCATTGTTTGAAGCTTTGAAAGCTAGCCGCATGGACTGTTCCAAAACAAGATCTTCGGGTTATATCAGGACTACCCCTACACTTGATCCCTTGTTGCAGGCTGATCCATCCACGTAGAGTTTCCATAACTCATCCATAGATAGCTCATCAGCCTTTACTTCAGGATGTGTAGGATCATTTTCCACTGCTTCATGCTGATTTGATACTGGGGCAGGACTTTGTGTGAATTCAGCAACAAAATCTGCCAAGACCTGCCCCTTAATGGCTGTGCGGGGTATGAATTCGATGTCATATTCCCCCAATTTAACGGACCACCTAGTCACCCTCCCAGACAAATCTATCTTTCTCAGAACAGATCCGATTGGGTGAGTAGTGGGCACTCTAATTGGGTGGGCGAGAAAACAGTGTTGCAGCTTCCTTGACGTCATCACTAAGGCCAAGATTAGCTTCTCCAATGGGAGGCACCTGGTTTTCGCATCCAATAGGGTTTTACTGACATAGTACACTACAACTTGTTGTCGTTCTTCCTCCTTGATCAACACTGCACTGACAACATGCTCTAAGACTGCAAGGTATACCGTCAATACCTCTCCTGGCTTTGGAGTGGCAATTATAGGTGGTGCTGCCAGGTACTTCTTCAGATCTTGGAAGGTTGCTTCACAATCTGCCCCCCATTCATATTTTGCACTTTTCTTCAACAAATGGAAGAATGGCCTGCACTTATCCGAACTGTGGCTGATAATGCGGTTATTTGATCCAGGTTGGCTTCAATTCCTCTTCTTGTCACCAAGTACCCCATAAATTTGCCTGAGCTTACCCCAAAGGCACATTTCGCATTAAGTTTCAGTTTGAACTGTCTCAGTACTTCAAATGTCTTGCATAGACCTGCAAGATGGGAGTCCATCTCCTTGGACTTGACCACCATGTCGTCGATGTAAACTTCTATAGTTTTGCCAATCAAATCTCGGAACAAAAGTGTAGCCAGTTTGTAATACCCATTCCACATTATAAATTAATTTAAAAACAATTCAGGAATATTGGGAATTTTAGTGAGAGTGAGGAAGGATTTTGGGTGTAATTAAGCATTAATTATGTAAATGGTATAATAGAAAAATGCCCAATTTATACAAAAATTGTATATAAGTAAGGAGGATGGCTTGTAAGGGTAATAACCCTTTTAATTAAAGGGCAAAGAGGTAAATCACAAAAAAAATCTGATTTAGGGATTTGGGGAAACTCCCTAATCCCTTCATTATACAAAATTATAGAGTTGGAGGCTAGAGAAGGAGAAAGAGAAGGAGAAAGAAGAATTGGGTGAATCCAAGGCAATTGTGGAGGAATCCAAAGAAGAATCCTTCTTCAATCTTAATCCTCATGTAAGTACAAATCAATTTATGTATATATCATCCTCATATCACTTCAGATTTGAAGTAGATCGAGGTTTTGATTTCAAATTCGTTTTTGGGGAAAACCCATGGAATTAGGTTTTTGATTCTTGCAATTAATTGTAATCAAGGGTTGTAGGAGAGCCTCTATTATGTTTTTAATGATCCTTGATGATAGGAACACTTTGTTGTTGATAAATTTGAAGTTTGGAGGTGTTTGGAGGTGTTTGGAGTGAGTTGTTCAAAGTTAGGATCGTTTTTCGTCAAAAAATCACGAGTCTCAGAAATCGCAGCAGAAGGGGTGGCAACCGGTTGGGATGTCTTGGCCAACCGGTTGGGATGAGAGGTGGAGGTGCCAACCGATTGGCAACCAGTTGGGGTAGCAGTTGGGACTGGGCAAGGTTGCCCCAACCGGTTGGGATGCAAGGTCCGACCGGTCGGGAGTGCTTCTGTCCGGAATTTTGGCTAAGTTCTTGAAACTTAAAAAATGACTAATTAAGGTCATGTAAGGAATATTTTTGGCACATTAAGACATATAATCATTTGATTTATATTTTCCTATTTGATTTCCATTTATAATCAAATTGTGGACTGAAATAAGTATTTGTTTCGACAGGTACACTTGAGAAAGGCAGTGAGGCCTCGCTCAAGGGCAAGGAGAAGGCTTAGACAACGGTATTCGGTGAGTGTATGAATTCGGTATATTTAAAGTACTTTATGTCTTTCAAGCACATGTCTTTCCTTATTTAATGGTTGAAAGCTTTTTACTCATGTTCTAAGCTATATGGAGTTTGTGATGGAAATGCAAGTCTACTTCTATGCAAAATAGATTTATTTGGAAGTTCTCTTCCTGCAGACTACACGTTATACGTGGGAGTGAGTAGTATTAAGTTACATTGGGGAAATGCATGATATATATGTATATATGCACCTTGGAACGTAAGTTCTTGCAGACTACACGGGCAACCGTGTGAGTGAGTTTCTCCGGGTACTACACCCACTATGGAGAGGGGTCATACCCCAGATGGAGTATCCTTGTGATACATTGGATGAGTGTGCTGGGCACACGAACTATCACATATAGTGATAGCTATTTTGGAAAGGAAGATGAAAAGGTTTTGAAAAATGAACTTCGTCCATATACTTATGTAAAAACATGGGATGCATGGGGTTGGAAGTATGTCTTTAAGGGGTTGGACCCTTTTTCTTGCAAAGTTTAATCCTTGCATGTTTTTTATAAATCTCTTGCAATTGTGAAATCAATATATCCTATTCACACTCTGGTTTCCTTGTGTTTTTCTTAAATGCTTGGAAACTAGGTTTGGAGCTAGCGGTCCACTACTTAGCTTGGTGAGATGATTTTTTTTGGAAGCTTGGATTTGGATGGAAGGCATTGAAGCATAGCTTGAAGAGGTGGTACTTGGCTTGTGTGCCAGGATTTTTGGGTTGAGAAGAACCTTGTTCTTTTAATCATAGTACTTGAACGTTTCCTTTTAGTATTGTCCATAGAAGTAAATTTTGGTACATTGTGGTTTGCTAGAAGAACAATTATGACTTTGATGTTTCTTATTTTGCACTTGTGGCTAGTTGATATTTGTTTTAGAATTTGATGACTCTTGGGTTTTAAATGATGAGAAATTTTTTATTCCGCATATTATTGGATGAGTTTGGTAAGGGATGTTACACAGCCTCTGATAAGTTGCCCCTACATTTCGAAGCCCAAAGGGCATGACTTTATAACAATAAAGTCCCAAGGGAGTGATGAATGACGTCTTCTCCTTGTTAAAGGAACAATCTAAAGCTTAGTTCATTCATGATGTTCTGGAAGATTGAGTCCAATGTTCCAGTAGATCGTGCCTCATGTTGCAGACTTCAGAACTTTGTATCTTGATGTTCTGGAAGTTAAATTTCATCTTCCAGAAGATGGTGATTGTCGATCTTGGTTATCCTAGTGTTTGTTTGCTTTCTTCCGGTAGATTGTGTTTTTCTTCCAGAAGATCAGTATGTATCTTGGGCCTATCTATTGTACATTTAGCCCAGCCTTATGTCGGTTATAGCCCTGGTCTATTTCTATATAAACCTGTAACATCTCTCATTGTTAATAATGAAAAACGATTCTCTGTTAATTTCTCTCTCTTAAGTACTTTTCTGTCATTGTTTTCATGGTATCAGAGCTAGTAACGACTAATCATCAATAAAAAAGATCCAAAGTTCATTCAAGAAAATCAAGAATCCTCAATATTTTAAGATTCTATGCCTTTCTACTTCATCAATGGCTGTAGAAGGATTATCATCATCCTTAAAGTTCCTTATTAGTAACTTTCAGAGCTTTATCACACTAAAGCTTGATTCTACCAATTATTTGGCATGGAAGACACAGGTGGAGACTACTTTGTTCGCCAATGGTTTATCTGATCTGATTGACAGATCACATGATATTCCTGATACAGTGATTTAGGACATCACAGGAGATAAAATCTCTCCCTATCCTTCTCACTCCCTCTCAAATCGTACTTTCGCGTTTCCCCCATTCTTTCTTCTCTAAATCCCAATTACCAGAAGTGGGAAACAGCAGATAAACTCCTACTATCTTGTCTTATTGCTATATTAACTCTTTCTGTTCTTCCCCATGTGATTGGTTCACATAGAGTTATAGAGTTCTGGGGTAAACTTGAAGAGAGATTTAGTAATTTGTCCAGAACTCATGGCATGGATATGAAGAGGATACTCTATACTGTCCAGAAAAACTATGGTATGGAAGAATATCTTGATAACATCAAGATGATTCTTCAGAAATTAGAGTTATCTGGCTGTCACATTGAAGAGGAAGATGTTATATTTCATACCCTTAATGGACTGCCTGATGAAGTCTATCGCACATTCAAACAAGCTATTAGAACCATGTCCGATAATAACAGTCTGAAATTCTGTGAACTATATTCCATGCTTATGGCTGAAGACATGTGCCAAGACAAGATGGATACTACCACTCTTCTCATGGTCAAGGAACCTCAAACTGAACAGCAAAATCATCAAGATTCAAATAATACTGGTAAGGGTTTTCAACAGTATACCAATCTGTCCAACTTCCAAGGAAATCAATCCGGTTAGAACACTACTCGTGGTCTGTACAACAATGGTGGTAATAACAAGAGATACAAAGGGAACAACTATAAGGGAAATTCCAGGAACACTAATCCCTACCAGATTTGTGGTAAAATAGACCACCTTGCCGACAAATGCTTCTTTAGACTCGACACAAATTTTAGGCCACAATATCAAAAACTTGTGAATTGGGGGAATGAAAATCATGTTAACAACTTCAGACCTAGATATCAAGTGAATGTAGCATCTCAATTCACACCTTATAGTCAGAATTACAATCATTCTGTTCAAGGTCATTGTGGAGGAAGCCAAACAATACCCTGGTACCTTGACTCAGGAGCTACCACTCATGTCACCAACAATGGAAACAACATTTCTCAACCAACTCATTTCAATCCAAATCAGGTGATGGTAGGTAATGGGGAGTATGTTCAGGTTCAGAACACGGGTAATAGTCAGCTAAGTCTTCCATATTATAATATTAATCTTAAGAATATCTTGCATGCTCCAAAGATTTCACATAATTTACTATCTGTTTTTCGTCTTGCTTTAGATAATAATTGTAGAATCATTTTTTACTCTATTGGTTACATGATACAGGATCTGAGTACCGAACAGATTGTGCACAAAGGAACATGTCAGCAGGGCCTTTATCCCCTTCATTTTTCTTTTAGCAAGACTCAAAATTCTGCTGCCCTCATTGGAGCTTCTTCCAATATTGAACTGTGGCATAGAAGGCTAGGTCACCCCAATAGTGATATGATGAGGCATCTTGTTTCTAAGAATAAAATTCAAACCTCTAGAAGTGTTAATAATTTTGAGTGTTAGGCTCGTAATAGTGGAAAGAGTTATAAGTTGCCCTTTTTATCTTCTTGTGGGTGGGAATTTTGTGATCACCCTTGAACTCGTCCAAAAATGCCAGAAAAGATTTGCTGTTGATTTTTCCGCAAGAGTTGACTTCAAGATTTTATGCTGCAAAACAGAATAAGACTAAGGGACCCCCTCCCTTCTTCTCAGGGGGCACTCCGACGATCAAGTTAATATTTGAGAGAAATATAACTTGAAAAAAGACTGAAATTCATAGAGAAAATCAGTAACAAGAGTTTGCGTACCTTGTAAATATCATTTGCCTTTGTATTTATACTGCCTTCTTTCATTATTGTCTGGGTCCCACCTTTCATAAATTAAGTTTTTGAATGGTAGGGTCTGATTGTATATTCTTTCTCTTTTTGTCTTACATATTTTCTAAAATATACCAAACGGCTAGTGGGTGCCTGATGTTTCCACTTCTAACAGTATTATTGGCTCCACTGAATCTTCCTTTTTTGGCATTTTGTATATTATACTCCTGTATATTAAATGCAGATCATTCTTTTTGAGATTTGCTCAATGATTAGGACTTTTCATCCAAATCATTCCATAATCTATACTGTCACGATCAAACCTTTTATTTCACTTTTCTTATCTTCACATGTCTATAAGTTAATTAATCATACATTTTCGACTGATTACCCGAATCTAATATTATATTCCCGAGCTCCAATTCTGCTCGGGATACAATTCTGCCACGTACCGTTATCAATAATTCTGATCATTCTGGATATCTTCTTTCTTATCTTTGATTTCACCATTAGATAGAACTTGCTTACATCATCATTTTCGACTAATTTCCCGAAGTGAAAAATGTTTGCCCGAACTGAATTTCAGCTCGGGAGGTACCGTTGAAAAATATTATTTATCTCGTTCTTTTCTTTGCAGATTTAATTTCTGCGCGGCACATATTCATTCTACGCGGGAATTAATATTTTAAGCATATAAACTACCTTTTAATCATTCTTATGATTGCATTTTTACGTTTTTGTCCTTACATTTATTTTTACCTACCACAAAAGCCCCCCAGCTTTGCCGAGGATTTATGTCGAGCACAAAATACTGGGGAAAGCTGTTATAACTTTGTAATTAGATATGCACTTTCTTATTTTTTGTTTTTATATTCCTTAAAATATCATTTAAGGCAAAACGACGGTATAATTTTACATTTTACGAGATGTCGTGTCAGGCGCATTAAATGCCACTAATTATTGCCGCCTCAAACCGCTTTATTTTTTCAAAAACTTTTAAAATTTTTTATAATAAAAACATTTCTTTATAAAAACCCAACTCTAATCGCATTCGTGTTTACCACTCCTTCCCCTCTCTGCTTGATCTCCTCTTCGTCTTCTTCTCCTTTCTCTCTGTAAGTTTTAGGGTTTTTGAATTTCTTTTTCTTTAATTGCTTTCATGGGGGTTTTTAGGCGTTGGTGTGATACTCCCCAACGAATGCAACAGTTTCGCCAAATGTACAACATCCCGGATGATGTTGCTACAGAGTTGGATGCTGTTGATTATGATAAACGTGATAGACCCGATAGGAACACCATCTTTATTCCTTTGATTCAGATAATTGAAGGGGGAATTAGATTTCCCCTTCATCGTTTCTTTCGGACTGTTCTACGCCGCTAGAATCTTCTTCCAATTCAGCTAGCTCCAAAAGTTACAAGGATGATTATGAGTGTTGTAGAACTCAATCGTCGCTTGGGAACGGATTTAGGGTATGAAGATATCATGTTCTACTATACCCTATGCCATACGAAAGACTTTACATATTATATTAAAGTATGCCCAAATCGTTCTGGCCTGGTCGATTTGCTTCTAGACTCTTCGAAGGGTGCTGATGAAGATTATTTGATCGTTACTGGGAATTGGGAGCACCCAGCTGATGAGGATCCCATCATTTATCTCCCGGATAGGGAGGGCGCACCTAGTTAGTATTTTATTTTTACTTTCCAATAATTTTTATGATTTATTCAGATTTTTAAATCTGGTTTTTATGTTCCTTTTTGTTTACAGGATATGGAATCAATTCGCCGAGCAAGGAGTGCCGCTATGGAACTCATCAAGATGATTTGAAAAAGGTTTAATATTACGGGGACAAAAGTTGTCATAGCTTACTCGGCTATACCCCTTGGTACAGAGGGTACAAACACAGGCAAGTAACTGTTGCCTGGGCTCATATTCCTGAGGGAATTCCAATTCCTCAGAGTTCTTCCCAGGTTGGTCCCTCTACATCTCGTTCTAGACAACCCCGCCCTGGTCCGACATCTTCCTGAACAGAAACTGACCCAATAGATGAGGAAATAGACCGGACTGTTCATTCCCCTGCTCCCGAACAAAAAAGATCATGTTCGATCGAAGAATTATTCAGAGAAGGTTTTGAACATCAAAATTCTTCTAATTCTGTGGAAATCGTAGGTGCATTTAATCTTGTTTCATCTTCTTCCTCTGGTTACAACCCTAATTCAAAAGACATGGATTCTGAGAGATTGATTTTTTGTCTATTGCTTTCAAGAAGGTGGTTAGAAACCCCTCATCTCAAACCACTAAACCTCAAATTTCAAAGAGTCAATCTTCTACTACTCCTCTCGCTATTCTTCCTCTTGCAGTAATTCCTCCATCTACAAAAGGTTTCCCTCCTCCTCTTACTTCTGCTGATATTCCACCGATTCCCCCTGTTGCTCCTAGTCATAATCTAAGGGCTAGGAAACAAGTCAATGTACCATTAACTCAGGATCCTCCTTAGCCTAAACGTCCTAAGACTGCTGAAGAAAAGGGAAAACAGACTGCCTCCGCACTATGGGAGCCTGACATGCGCAGAAATGACAGGCCTCTAAATGTGGATGACCAAGTGATGAGTCCTAGGACTGCTTCTGCTAGAATGTCAGCCCTACTCTTGCCCAAGGACATTGAGGCAGAAGCAAGCCAAACTCTCTCCTCCTTGTTTACTTCCTCACTTTCTCATATGTTTAAGGTATTTACGAAATTCCCTTGATTTCCAATCATTTACCTTTCTATTATTAATTTTACTTTTCTTTCTTTTCCAGGCATGTCAACAAATGTATTGTCTTTCTCAAAAGACTTTACTAATAGGACATTCTAAGGCTGATCTTGAAAAGAAACTTGAATCTGCTCTGACAGATAAAAGTAATCTTGAAAGAAAAACAAAAAAGGCAGTGGATGACTTGACTGTAGCTGAAGAGAAGAGCTCTTCAATTCAAAAACAACTGGAATCTGTGAAGATTGAAGCTGCTTCTCACCTTTCTAAGAATACTATTTTAAGAGAGCAGAATGTAGAGCTGAGGATAAAGATGGAGGCATCTCTTGCCGAGGTGGAGAAACTAAAAAAGGATGCTGAATCCTTCAAGACTGCCGCCACAATTGCTGAAGAGGCATCTCGGAAAGAGGGATATGAGAAGTGCAAGACCTCCTTTGTTGGCCAACTTCCAAAAATTACCAACACCTTTTACTTGCAAGGTTGGCTTGAGGCCTTGAGAGCTCTGGGCACCCCAGAAGATTCCTCCTTTTTTAAGGACATTCCTTACCCAGTCCCGGGAGTTACTCCTGTAGAGCTTCCTGATAATTTGGCATCATCATCTGCTACTCCTATT
>NMUG010006281.1:0-12672 GCA_002855965.1 Monotropa hypopitys | reverse complement strand
TTCTCTTATTTTCAATAAAAATTCCTTGAGCACTGGCCATCTACTAACTTTTATTGGAATTGTCCTTATGTTTCAAGCATTGAGGACAATGCTTATGATACGTTGGGGGGTGAGGCATTCCTTGAAGCCTTGGCTATTCCCTTTTTGTTGACCCTTGCTTGAACTTGTTAAAATCTGGAATTTGTACAAATTTTTTAAATTTGTTGAGTGAAAACATGGAATTCATGCCTTGATGTTCTGATTATGCGTAAGTGTATTCTGAATTCAAACTTGAGTTTGCAAAAATGAAAACCATTCATTCTTTCCTATTTGTCTCATGCTTTGTTCAAATAAACATAAGTGTTGTGCATTAACAAAGTCATCACTCACCAAGTGGAGGCCTTAGCCACACAACAACTCTCTTGTGCCAATCATTTTTTTTTGGGACTCATCAGTTCATGTTCAAGTTGATTAGGTGCCCTATTGTGTAAAAACTTTTTAAAGAAAGGATTCATGGCATTCTTTGTATAAATAAAACCCAGACATTTTGTCACCATTTGACCCTAGTTTGAGCCTTTAAAACTTTCCATTCTTTGTATAAACCTAGGAAGCCATTTGGTGTCAAATTTTTATTGTTGGGGTAAGTCCTCAAAGTTACAACACCTAGGTCACAACATTCCTTTTTGAAAGCCCAAGAATCTCAAGCCCTTTTATCAGTTGATCTTCTGGAAGATCATGCTCCTTGTTCCAGAAGATGGGGATACACATGTGCAGGGGTTGTAAAGATACTGAAGAATACTGATGTTCCAGAACATTGAACCAAATGTTCCGGAAGATTGTTGCTAGAAACCAAACCTTGCTGTGAAATCGAATTATCTTCCGGAAGATCAAAAATGATGTTCCGGAACATAAATGTCCCCTATTTATACCCTGAGTCCCATGTTCTGCACCATATTCCAGAACATCGCAGGACAATTCCTTTGTGATTTCAGACCGAGTTCATGTGGAAGCTCCAAATCAGGCCTCAAAAGCTGGGAAATCGATCGAAGCAAGTCTTCTTAAATCGTCTCCACTACCAAGCGAGCCTATCCTAAGCTAGGAGACAGTTGATTCGTGGCTGATGAAGAAGAATCGAGGAAAGAAGTAAAGATGAACAGTGTATTTTGCTGTTTTTGAAGATCCAGGTAAAACCTGGGTTTATTTTCTTCTGTTTGAGCTTAACTTCTATAGACGATGGATCCTCCAAATGATCCAAGCATTGTTCAAGAAAACCCCACTCCTATAAATCCTGAACCCACATTTGTGGATGATGAAGCCCTGGATACATTCTTGACTAACCTATCTGAAGAAATTCTTTCAAACCCCCAAAACTTTCCTGATACTGAATCTATTCCTGCAGTTGATTCTCAATCCCTACCTTCTGAAACTTGCCCAATTCTCGAAAACCCTACCCCACCTATTACTTCTACTGAAAAAGCCAAGAAATCAAAGAAAAAGAAGTATAGGCCTAAGGTTGATTGTGGGGAATACCCTCCCTCCAAGAAATAAAAATCAGCTTCCAATTCTGCCCAAACTACCCCTTCTACTCAAACTACCCCAGCTGATCCTAACCTTCCTACATCCTCAACCCCAAAACCCTTTAGACCAAAAACTCAGCCTAGAAAGAGCTCAAGAGTCATGGCACAAGTTTCCAAACACCCTAAACAACCTAAGGGCCCAGTGGGTGTGGTTAACATTGAGGATGATAATGATGAGGAGCTTACACAGGGCTTGGTCCCAAGGAAAAACAGGAGCATTCGGGTAGAAGCTGTTGAGGACATTCAGCCAACCCAAACTACCAGAAAATCTCCTCCTTCAACTCCTCCCCTAGCCTTTGAAACACCACAATCCCAAACTGCAGCCACTCCATCAGATCACCCAGCTGAGAATGTTGTCAGCCAGCCCACTGAACCTTCCCCTGCTGACATTCCCTCTGCCACACCCTCTGCTCAGCAGAATGTTTCTGAGCAGCCCAACCCAAAACTCAGGGAGGGAGGCAAAAGAAATTTGAAAAGCTTTGATTGGAAGGGGAACATTAAAAAGAGAGCCATTGTTTGTGAAAGGGGGATGGACAAGGCAAACAGTGATCCTACCATCAGCCAAGTATGCAAATTTTTTGAAGGTTTGGGAGTGAAGAAATGGTTTGATGAGGTCCCTAGTTAGATTCTACCATGGGTGAGAGAGTTCTACACAAATTTAGAGAACAAGGAGAAGGAAGGAAGAATGATATCCAAAGTAAGAGGTAAAATGATTCATGTTACAGAGGATAGGGTGGCCCAATACCTAGGTTGCCCTAGGTTGAACAGTGCTGAAGTGGAATATCCTAGAGAGGGTTACTCTAGCTTAATGGGTGAAGATTTAGCCAAGGAAATATGCACAGAACTTGGACTGAAACTGTTTGTAGAAAAGAAGAACACCTTCAAGCCTGGAATGCTTAAAGAAGAGTGTGCCATCATCAACAAAATAGTGCACTACAACTTGAGACCCAAAGGGTCTGATAAATCCCCAACCCACACTGAGATGCAGCTGGTTTATGAGCTTACCAAGGGGAAGAAGGTTGACATTCCTGGGGAAATTTATTTGGTGCTGAAGGAATTCAAGGCAAAAACTCATTTGAAGGGTGGATTACCATTTGCTTCTATGGTAACCACTTTGTGTAAAGAAAGTGGAGTAAAAATGGCTAACAAAGAGAGATGGGAAAGGCCAACAGTTGGGCCTATCACATCAAAGACTCTGCATAAAATGCTGCCCTTAAGGCCAAAACCTGAACCAACAACCTCAACCTCTCAATTACCTCCTGATGTTGATCCTCCACAACTGGTTACTGCTGCAACTGCAGAAAATCTGCCAAATGCTTCAGGTATTTCTCCTATCCTTGAACCCCCACCCCATACCACTGCTGGAACCATTGATTTTTCATCACAGAACTTGGGGGAAACAGGGCAGAACCTGAACACATCACCTCTTGGCCACACTGATCCAGCTGCCCTACAAACTCAGCCTGCTGAAGCTGCAAATTCCAGCCATGATATGGCAGAAATCAAGGAATTGCTCAAGGAATTGTTGAGGAAGCAAGCTGAAGATTCCCAAACTTTGGCTTTCTTGGTTGAAAAGCAAGAAGAAAGTACAAGGTTGGCAGAGGATAATGCAAAGAAGATTTCATTGTTGGAGATAAAGCAGAGGGAAGATTCTAAAAGACTTTATCAAATAGAGGATAGGCAAAAAGACCAGTCAAAGAGATTTACAAGCATTGAGCAGGTCGGGCTCAGCAATGAAAGGGCTGTGAGGGGAATGGAGAACAAGATTGACTTGATGATGTCCACTGGAAAGAAATTGGTTCAAGCCACCAACAAAACCATCCAGCAAGGAGGTGAAGCTCACACTGGACTATCAAAACTCATTGACTGGGCAAAGGGTGAGGCTCCTCCAAGTATTCTACCATCTTCCAAACCCCCTTCCCAACCAAACATTACCTACATAAATCTTGACCCTGCTGCCCAAAAGAAGGAGGCTTCCAGTAGTAAAAAGAAGAAATGAAGGCTGAAGGATGTTAGGAATGTTGTGTCTAATGTTGTACATATCTCTAGATCTGTTTTTGTGAACTTGTCTATGTTTCTTTTGGAACTCTTGATGTGATATAAACTCTGAAAAGGATAACTTGGGGTAGAACCAAGCTTTAAAGTGTTGTCCTTTCATATTTTCCCAAACCCAACTACACTATAAGCCTAAAAGTCCCGCATGATCTTTAATTAGTTTGAAAACAAGTTGGGCATTTAGGAAAACTTGACATGACTACAATTCATTTGGATGCCCTTACATGGGAATTTGTGTGCTTCCATACTTGCTTAATCCTTTTGGGTTGGTTCCTCATTATCCTAATATCTGTGAGAATTTCAATTTTGAGTGAACAACCCTTGAGAGACTTGAGGTCAAAACTATTGAGTAAAGAGTAAGTTGGTGCCTTGTCTTTTGTTCTTTGATCATTGCATGATTGAATGGAACTTTTGTGTGATTTTGCTTTTGTTAACTCTTCTTTGATTTCAGAATTTGCACTTATTCTGATGAACAATGGCATGGTATTCCTTTGTCTTCTTGATAAGTAGATTGCTAGGGACTAGCAATGTTCAAGTTGGGGGGTGTGATTGGCCTTGAAAAATGCCAACCAAGGTTGTGTTTTTCCTCCATTTTATCTCAAAGTTAGATCTTAAACTTGGATATTGTTTGATATTGTTTATGTGAGGGAAATGAGGATATTGGTTGTATTTGTGCTGTAAACCCTTAGTCAGTGCAGGGAAAGAACAAAAAAAAGGAAGAAATGGACATCAACGATGCTCCCAAGGATTGGCTGAAAACAGGTTCCATGCTGAGTCATCTCTTCCAGGAGAAAAGAAGGCAGCCAAGGTAAAAAGCTTCAACACAAACCATGACCTTCCAGAAGAATCCTACCCATGTTCCGGAAGATGATCAATAGAGCTGAAGCCAGACTTGCCATGTTCTGGAACATTGAATCTTATGTTCCAGAAGATCAGCACTGAAGAAGAAAATCACCTGCAGTAAAATCTCAATGTTCCGGAAGATAGCAACTAATGTTCCAGAAGATCATAACCAAGGAAAGAACACCAAGATGTAGAGTACTTGTTCTTCCGGAACACCACTTCTCATTTTCTGGAAAATGAACATCAAGGAAAGCAAGGTATAGAAGCCTACTGACCATCTTCCGGAACACCATTCACCATCTTCCGGAAGATCAACTGCTGTATTTTTGGTAAAATTACTATGGGTCTGTTTCTTTTCTGGTACAAAGCTGAGGGACCTGAGCTGCAATTTCTCCCCAAGTTAGGGGAGCTTTCCAGAAACTTCGAGAAGGCTATAAAAAGAAAAACATGAGAACAAATTCAGGAGGCTGGGTGCTTGCACCAAGTACCCATTTAAGAACTACAGTAGCTAGATTAATTCTGCAATTTCTTTCTCACTGTTTCAGTAGCTATAGATTTTAATTCTTGCTCTGTTCTTTTCATTTCTGTTCTAAATGTTTTTCTATTCTGAAATTTCAGTAATTAATTCTGCCATTTCCTTGCTTCCTGTTTTAATTAGAATTATGTTCACTGGTTGTTTTTGTTCAGTCTATAGTTCCTTAGATTAAGGGATTTGGTCTGAGGAGTTTTGGAATTTCATGATCTCATCCCCTTGATTCTCAATCGACTTCAAAATTCAATGATTGAGATGAAGTGGGTCTAGATCTATATGTTTGAAACCAATTGGAGGTAAGGATAGTTTTGATTGGTTATAGACAATTTCAATGTTGGCATATCCAATGCTTAATTCATGTCTTGGTCCAATTTGGATTGAATTGATCAATTAGATCTAACTCCTTTATTCTCTCCTTTCAAGTGATTTGGTTTAATAGAATATCTTCCGGGAGTCATCCTAATTTAGCTGGATGGATTCTGAGTAATTAAGGATTGAGAGAGAGAGTGAATTTGACAATTGGATTCTCCAAAGTTCCAAAGGTTGAATCCCATCTTGTTCTCTTACATTTTCCGTTGTTTTTCTGCTATATTGCCCATTACACAACCTAAATCCCATCCACCAATCCACTTCACTGTTATTTCATTTAATAAAATGCTGAAATCAATTAAACTAAGTTGCAACCGAAGTCCCTATGGAGATGACCTGGTTATCCACCAGATTTATTATGCTTGATGGACAAAATACATGGTTTGAATTACTTGCGCTTGGGTGGTTCTTCCTATTTTCTGTTTCATTCTTAATCTTTCCAAATCTTAAAATCAACTTGACCAATCAATTGTTTTTGGACCAAGCAGGAAGTTAAACACAAAATAAAGGCCAGGTCATTCTCCGGTGGCGGTCCCTGCTAATCAGGGTGCTGGATGGGGCAAAAGAAACCTAACCTTTACCCTCAACATTCTTAGTTCAGGAAACAGTGGCTGCGTAGTAATTCATTACTTGCGGACACAAAGAACCGTACATAATTGTAAAAGGAAGGATAAAGACTAGAGAGTACTGCAACGCTATTAGGTTTCATATGCATAAATATGCATAAATCATATGCGATATGATGTTGCTCGTAACATCTACTGCTCCAAAACAAAGGACCAGTAGCGAGTATTTGTTTTCAGACGGAGACTTCATTTTGTTGATGCAATGGACACTTCTTGGGTAGGGAAAAGGATTGTTGAAAATTTGCGCAAATATGCCTATTTTTTTTTATTTTAATTGCAATACTGCATGGTAATTGAATTCTGTTGTACTTAACATGGGACACGAGATAAGATTACACTATTCTGAAAGAATTTAATCAATCCCTGGTTCATGTGTTTGAAACAAGAACGAAGTTAGCTTTTCAAGCAATGAACAAGAAGAATTGATAATTTTGGTTCGCCTCCACATTAAGTTATCCCTTTGCTCCACCTGACTCCTTTTTAGAAGAAAAGGGTAAGCTTCTAATGTGTTATATCATTTTACTAGTTTGAATCAGTTATGAGGTTACCTTAAGTTGTACTCCGTCGTACCTAGTTAGCAAGCTGACCGTGTATTGATGGTTCTTGTGCTCAGTTGATACATTGAATAATCTAATCTCTCAAGTTGAAGCCCCAATTACAGAATCTACTTTCCAAAAGTGTAAGTGATTTCTGCACTACTTCCATTCTTTGAAACTTGTCTCCTTTTTCTGTCCTTATTTTCTTTCATTGGTTACAGCTTCGCGTCACTTCTCTCTGTTATCGCCCTTTCGTACCAAGACCTATGAAAAGAAGTTGACATCATGACGAGGTCGACAATGAGGCAAGGTTGCAAATTTATTTTCATTGTTCCTTTGTGGGTGTAACTGAAATCTCGTATATCAATTTGGATATAGAGTGGTCTTGTTTGTATTAAAAAAACATGTTCACTTTACGTAACTTTTACATCTGGTTCCCTTTGTAACTGAATGTTGAGAAAAGTATTTAGATCTCAATGGACCTTGGTTTACAGCATGGAAGGATGTCTTGGATTGTTCTTGCCTCTCTTGGTATCTCCAACCTGAAGTTCTGAGATTTCAAATGGCTCTGTATCTCCCATCCCCCGGTCTGTTGCCTCTTGCAGGTACAGCCGAATAATGATGCATTTCTCAAATAAAAAACCATTTTTTTGGGTACACTGGAAAAGGAAACAACGCTACCTCAACCACCAGAGGAAAGCCAAAAAAAAAAAAACATGACCTAACACCCCTATCCATAATCTTTGCTCCATGCATTTTTGTCCATGTTCCATAGGTCCAACACGCTCGGAGGTGCCGTACTCAGCATCGCGATCTTACTTTCTTGCAAAGCTCTTATTCTGGCAAGATGTTCCACACATCTATTTGCACTTCTAGACGTGATTATTTGAGGCTCCAAGCCGTTGTTCCATGTCTTTAACCTCAGCTAAGATATTGCCTTGGGGATGTTGCCTAATTGTGTCACCTCTGATGAGGTTCACAACATTGATCGAGTCAGATTCAATGGTGACATTCCTCAAGCACAACTCCAAAATAACGGCAAACCCTCTATAAATAGCCCAGATTTCTTCCGCCAAGCTAGTCTCCCAGTCCAAGTTCCCGTAACATCCAACCACCCAAGTTCCGTTATGGTCTCTAACCAACCCTCCATAGCCAGCTTTATGATCCTCTTCCCGTCAGCTTCCATCCACGTTCATTTTTAGCCCGTTCGAGGGGGCATCAATTAGTAACAGGGATCAGGTTTGGTCTCAAGATGTGCAACGATTTGAATGTTTCCTCGAAACTATTAGCATAGGCAATAACCTTGTAGTAGCTTTTTGCGACAGTTTTCTCTACATTTTGAAAACATTCAATGTTACGATCTTTCAAGATTTGCTACATGGTGGCAAAAAACACTCTACTCCATGATAAGTTATTGCCCATGCCATTGTTTCTCTTGGGCCTAATGTTCTGGATGATCCACTCTTCCACTGTGCAATCCCTATCGTTCCACATCCTGAGATTCCTGTTGCTAATCATGGACCAAAGATTTTGGGCACTGGGGCATTTCCAAAGTAAATGCTCCGTGACTTCAGGGGTTGTGCTACACCTAGGGGATAACTCGGATTGACTAAGCCCTCTGTCATGTCTGAGCTTATTCAATGGGAGTTTATTATGTAAAATAAGCCATGAAAAAGTTTTTAGCTTAGCTCACCGGTTGGAATTGAGAAAATTCTGTCCTTATTGTAACAAACATACAATCCATGGGGAAGTAGCAAAATAGATCGAACCAAGCGCCTGTGTGGTACCCTTGTAAACGAGGGCATTCTTAATTTAATTATTAATTATAATATTTTTAAAATTAATAAAAATATAAAATAAAATCCTAATATATGTATGTTATTCTTATAATAACATAAATATAAATGAAATGGTATTTTCAGCCCATTTCATAAAGTATTCGTCCTCGTTTAACAATGGCTACCCAATATTCTGGAAACCCTTTCTCCGAACCCATATGCGCGTCTTTAGATTTTACTGTCACCGGTTTGTCTGAAAATAAGTATACCTAGAGTTTTCCACCATGACGTAAATTTCGTGTCATTGCTCGTCATCCTGCTTCTATTTGTCTGGATGTGATCCAAGCAGGGTCAAGTGCTTGAAGGCATGGATAAATTTACATTAACCCGTCAATTTGGGATCTAATTCTATATTTTCCTTGAGAGAGTTTATCGGTAATAAATTGGAATGTAGTAATATTTATTCATACAGAAGAAAAGATTATCTATCGATTTAAACACTCTGTCCCTACTATACTCCAGTTTGGTAGTTTCCACCGCCTGTCCAGGGTTAAGCCCTGAGATTTGATGACAGACTTAAAAAGCCACCTACAGGCGCTTTACGCCCAATCATTCCGGATAACACTTGCATCCTCTGTTTTACCGCGGCTGCTGGCATAGAGTTAGCGGATAACACTTACATCTTGTTTTTCTAAATCAATGAAATCAATAACAAAAATATTTTCGTGTCTATTGTCGGTAAAGAGTATGGAGTTGTTGTTGACATTCTCAACTATACACTTATCCTTATCAAAAATGACTCTATGACCTTTATCACATAATTGGCTAATGCTAAAAAGATTGTGCTTGAGACCATCAACTAGTAACACATTTTTAATAACGGGTAAAGGAGGCTTACCGATATTACCTATACCGATGATTTTACCTTTCCCATTATCTCCAAATGTCACCATTCCTTCATCCTTGGGAGTAAGAGATGAAAATGCCTCATGTGTCTTGAGCATCCGCTATCCAAGATCCATTTTCCCATTGATGAAGAGGTCTTCAAGCACACATACAAGAAAAAGTCTAAGAAATAGCCTTTGGTACTCAAACCTTGATTCCTTTGGGGTTAGCATCCAAAAACTAGTTTTTAGGTACCCATATTTGTTTTACTACCTTGTTTGAGCCAAACTTGTTTCTTTTCAAAGGACATGAAGATGAGACATGACCTTTCTTGTTGCAATAGTGACAAGCAAGAATAGGTCTCTCTAAAAATAGATCCTTATAGAAATTTTTCTTCTTGTTGGGGTTGAAGCCACAACCCGTCTTGTAAAATGAGACTTTTTGTTTTCCAAGTAAAATATCCAAATTTTGTTGCCCTTGAGTCAACCTTGTCAAGGAGTTCCTCAAGTCATCAATCTCAAGTTTTAATGACTTCTTCAAGTCATCAATCTCAAGCTTGAATTTCTTTTCATTTTCTTCAAATTTTAAAATTTCTTTGGTGTGAGCTTCTTTCAACAAATCTATTTCAAGTTCAAGTGAAGCCTTTTCCTCAAGAATTTCACCAAGTTCTTTTGAAAGATCCTTAACAATATCTTTTGCATTTTTATGTTTGGTTTTCAAATTTTCAAAATCAATAATTAAAGAATCAAAAGAATCTTGAAGTTCTAAGTAGGAAGATACCTCATTTGAGTCCTTGGCCATAAGGCAACGGTTAGCCACTTCTTTGGTTTCTTCATTGTCGGTTTTGCTTTCACTATTATCCCATTCGGCAAACATGGCTTGCTTGTACCCCTTTTTGTAACCCGATTTGAATTGAGGGCACTTAGCTTGCACATGCCAGGTTTGTTGCACCCAAAGCATATAATGGGATTCCTTGGTCCTTCTTCCTTCTTTCCATCCTTCTTGAAGTTCTTCCAATTGCCTCTTTTTGACTTCAAGTATTTCTTGAAGTTCCTAGCAATGAGAGCCATATACTCATCTTCCGATGAGTCGGTAGAAGATTCCTCATGCTTTGTTGCTTTGAAGGCAATATCTTTTCTTGGCTTGGGTGGCTCCTCATTGAGCTTCAAATGCATTTCTTCCGTCATTAACACACCCATTAGAGAATCAAGAGTACAAATATAAAAATCCATAGTTTGAATAATAATGGCAACTTTGGTTTCCCAAGCCTTTGACATTGATCTAAGTATTTTTCTTGCCATTTCCGAGTTGGTGTAACTCTTACCAAGACCCTTAAGGCCATTGATAATATCATTGAAACGGGAGAATAATTGGGAGATGGTCTCTCCTTCTTGCATTTTGAAGAGCTCATAAGAGTGTACCAAGATGTCGATCTTGGACTCTTTTACTTGACTACAACCCTCATGGGTTATGACAAGTTTGTCCCATATCTCCTTTGCGGATTCACATCCGGAGGTTCTATTGTACTCATTAGCATCTAAAGAACAATAGAGTATATTCATAGCTTTGCAATTTTGTTCAACCTTTGTCTTGTCACCGGCAAGCCATTCCGAATATGGCTTACTAACCGATACCCCATCAACTACTTTCTTTGGAACATGAGGACCTTCAAGTATGGTCATCCAAAGATCGTAATCAATAGATTGAATGTATATCCTCATTCGGTTCTTCCAATAGGCAAAATTTGTATCATTGAACAATGGTGGCCTATTGGTTGATTGACCTTCGGCATATGAGGTGGTTGCTACGTTAGCCATAAGATCTCTCTAAAACGTTTAAGTCGAATCTTATAGAGACCCGCTCTGATACCAAATGTTGGTCCAAGAGCAACCATGAGGGGGAGTGAATTGGTATAAAAATAATAATAGGCAAATAAAAATTTACTTGAAATAGGACAAGTCTAATTACAAGTTTGAACTAGATAAGACAAGAATCAAGATACTAAGTGATTAATATCAATTAGTTCAATAACCGATCTATTCAAAGTACCAACACAACTCCTTTCGTTATACCTCATGTTCTTAGGGGTCTAGTCCCAAGAGGTCGTAGTTTCTAGTTTTGAGTTGGTTCTTGATGATTAGATAGGTAAAGTAACTATGATATTAATTTTGACAATGAACAAGAATTAAGCTAAGTAAACTTGAAAGATGAAAGAATAAAAAGAGACTAGAACAAGAGAGAGAAAGAGAGACACAAGGATTTTATAGTGGTTCGGTTGGAGGATCCAATCTCCAACTTTACATCTACTTATCTCACAAATGTGGTGAGAGTTCTACTAGCTATTCAACCTTCGGGTAGTTGACAAACCCTTACAACTTTTGAGTAGTTGTCTAACCCTATACAAGTGAGCTCTTTCTCAAGGTGGCTCCCACCTTTCTTCTTCAATGCCAAAGAACTACTTCTTTGGTCTTCAATAAGTGAGAGATACAAGTAGCTATGGAGCAATTAATTCTCCTTACAAAGTAGGCTTTGAGAGATGCAACAATGAATACCTACAACTACTACAATATGAGTCTCAATATAAAAGTGTGACAATAGAGCTTAGAAAGAGAGAGAAAATATGCTTTGATAGCTTCTAGTATGTATGGAGGCTTGTAGGAGTTGTAAAAGCTCTTCCCAGGTCTTTGGCAAGTATTAAATAGCCTTCAATCTTCATATAGCCGTTTGTAGCCATTGCAGGGGCATAGTTGTAATATTTTTGAATTTAAAATTCAAATCTGTACCAAATAACAAAGGCCGGTAGGGGACCGGTATGCCGACCGGTATGCTGGTTAGGCTAAAAATTTGTTCTGAAATTTTGTGAAGCTACTGCCCGATTTTGACAAAATCCGGTACGGGAACCGGTATGCCGGCCGTTATACCGGATGGTATACCGGTTTGCGTACCGGTTAGACCAATTTTCAGAATTTTAAAAATGAAGGCATAGAAAGTCTTAAGGGAAGATACCAAGATAGTTTTATTCAAGATTTATATATTTATATAAGTTTCTTCATGAGGATATAAATTGTAAAACGTAAGAGAAACTTTATATTATAAGTCTTTATAAAGTTTAAAGTCCTTAGAGGAAATATTTAAACAAGGAATACAAGTCTAAGGGACTTTAAATGAATTTCAAATAGTCCTAAGAGAGTTTGAAAAGAATTAAATCATGATGAACAATCTCTTGGACTTAAATACAAGAATGATGTGAAATTTAAGCTTATAAACACAATTTCTTGATTTTAATGAAGATTTAAACATTTAAATCATAATTCAAAGAATTCTAAAATCATTTTATAAATACTATATTTGTGTAAATAATGCACCATCAAAACATAGGGCCAACATACTGATTGACCCCAAATATTGCATATTTTACGGGCCAACCCATTTCCATTTGCGCTCACACTGATGCTTAAACAACTGATTTCATCGATTATCTACACTTGATAT
>NMUG010006280.1:0-12672 GCA_002855965.1 Monotropa hypopitys | reverse complement strand
CCCTCTTCAAGAGACCGTCATTTAACGGACTGGACTGTCGGCAATCAATTATCACTTATGACCAGCCGGATCCTCGTAACTGGTGATTGAACTATCATCTATTATTCTCCGGCAAGGGGACTTACAATCTATCTTTCCGGATATGTCTCTGAGATCATTGACACACCAACGACAATAAGGTAACACTTATCCAAAAGCCTCTTAACTATGATAAATTATGTACAGGAAAAACAGAAAAGACAGTGGCATCACAATTGTGCCGAGTGAGTTGCCTCCGGCATAGCAGCAAGTGCAGCCGCCGGTAGACCGGTTGAAACAGTTTCTGGTATACTATGAGAAACTCCCTCCATCAAATCAGCAACCAACCCCTCCGGTACTACGACAGGCACATCCGATGCCGGATCAGTTAGGAAGTACTCATCAGGGAATTCCAGCGGAGGAACCATGCGCTCAGGCACAATCATGTTCAACTGAACAGACGAGTCCGTAGGGATTCCAGCCGTATCCAGCGCCGTCTGCCAGACTTCGTAAAAGGCCAGGCTATAGCCTCCTCTAAAGCCAATCTCGTGAGCCTTCGGGCACACCACCTCCATCTCCTCGCTGAAAACTTCTCGGGCATCTTTGAGGCCCTCGATATAAGCTTTCTTGTCAGCTTCGGCCACCGCCTTCTCCAACTCCTCCTGGCTAACTCCCCCAGCTTGGGGAGTGCTGCTTTGGCCGGCGTCAAGCCTTGCCTTCAGTCGGTCTTTCCGCTCCGTCATCGCCTCAAGTTGCTGATGAAAATAATCCCTCTAGGACTCCACCTCCTTCAAGTTGCCTTCTATCTCTCGGGCATGGCGGATCCGGATATACGACTTTCGGTGTATACTCTGACTGCTTCTGTACAAACCGGCAAGGCTCTGGGTTGCCTATAGTTTCACAAGGGACTATCAGAATAAAAGCCATCGTCAGGGGTCCGGTAGAGGAAAAAAAATAAGAGGTACCTTTATGAGACTTGAACCAGCGTAATCATACATGGCCTCGATCCCCGTCAGCAATGCACTCATATCGACCGGGAGCTATAGAGCCCGGATCAAAGGGTATGCGTTCTTCGGATCAACGGTAACGCCATCCGTCGTTAAAACAGCCCTTCCATCATGTCTTTGAAAGTTGGGAGCCCACGGTTCAGGAGGTCCTGGGACATATGTGGTCGGGGAGCATTGCGATGGTAATCGTACCATGTGCCCTTCGGAATCTATTCATCTTCATAAGGCTCTTCCTTCACTGGGAGAAGCTCCAGTTGGCCTCCGAGTGGGGCATCCCCCGGTGCGTCGGCAGCCCTAGCCTGCCCTGGCACTCCCTCAGCGGCCGTCTCTGGCAGCTCCTGCATCAGCACAGCCGAATCCTCAATCTCTTCAAAGTATTCTAAGACGGACAGCCACCTCCGGGCAGGGGCTCGTGCTGCCGGATGCTCCCCCAGCTTCCTCTTCCCTCTTGCCTTCCGGTCCTCAAGGAAGCTGTTATACGTCGGTTCATATCCCAGGAGGGTAGGAGCATCCCTGCCTTCACATCTCACAAGGGCTGCGATCTGGGCAGACGACGCCATGGCCCTTAGATTATTTGATATTACCGACACATTGGGACTTCCTTTGGTAGTCGAGATAGGGTATCGATGATCCTCATCCGAACGGAAGCTATATTCTCCAAAAATCTGAAGGTAGATGTTTCCCCATTTCTCTGAATCCGGCAGCCTCATAAAGATATCACCATAAGGCTTCTGTGGAGTAAAGAAGTACCGGCAGGAAGAACGTTTGTGAGATAGTGAGAACAGACCCATGAGGTCCGGCAGAATGAATTCAAGATCATGCCTGGCACTTAGAACCCGGATGCAACTTATAGTCCGGTAGCAATTCACCAACAACTGATTCGACGCAAGTTGAAACGCATGTAGAAACCCCCGGACGAACGGAGAAAGAGGGAACTTCAGCTGGCCTTCGGTCACAGCCATCAAAGGCACAGTAATGTGATCCTCCGAATATGTAACCAACGACCCGACCTCCGCACAGGTCACCGTGTTCGGAATCTCATACCGACGGGAGAACTCCTCAAACTCGGTAATTCCCCCCCCTCCCCCGAAAGTAGTGAAGATATGGGCAAGGCGGGTCACCGTCTCCCCTTCTTGATCCCCCTAATGCTCTGGCCGACCGTCCTTCTAAGGCCACATATGTGGGTTCAGCCTCATCTGAAAAGTGCCGAACAATATTAGCTCGGCCACCAACCGGAGGCTGTCTCGAGGATGATGCTCCGGGCGTAAAATCTCCGGCAGGCGATGACATCTTTGAGCTAACTTCAGGAGTGAGCTCTCTAGGAGTCGGCTGGAACAAAGGGTCCAACTCAGAATGCGACGAAGCAGAAGACAAGTCAATTACCTGATCCATAACAAGCGAAAGGATGCAATTTGCTGAAGGGTATGTAGCTCTCCGGAGGCTTCCTATGCACAGAACAGAGTACCGAAGGTCATACTGAACAGGCCTATTTATAGGTTCCCCCAGGTACGGAACACAGTTGTAAACATTAATAATTCTGCACACATACCGAGGCGGTCCGTTTGACCCCCAAATCGGAGCGCGACACGTGGCTTTCCCTAACACTCGTGTCTAATCAATGTCCTGACGCCTGTCAGGTGACATCATAAATGACGCCGAAGAAAATTAACGATGACTCCTCCCCCAAAGCATGGCGTCCGGTAGACCAATTTCAATCTTTTCTAAAAATTTGGGAAAGATTGAGGGGCTATTGTAATGACCGGACCCATACCTTAGGGAAACAGCCTACCACAAAACTAATCATAAAGGTGTTGGCCACAAAGGCCTGTCTGGACAGGAGGGTCCGCACCTTAGCCGACCATCAACGTCCGGACAGCAAACCTTCGGCGATTTCCTTCGTCGCCTTGCGACCCACTCCCGAGCGGACCGGACCACCCGGAGGGTCACCCTCCAGTCACTGTCGTGGAGTATCCGCCCAAATGCTCCGTTCGTACGACCTAACCCGATCCATCAACCGTCCAGGTCCACTAAAGGGCCCTCGACGTGCGGCCCACTCAATATTCTTGAGCCCCAAGCCAACATTCACCTATAAATACCCCCCATGTTGTACTGTTCACGGGATCAATCCAGACTTTGATCCCCGACCGCTACCATCCGGCCTCCTCTTATTTGCTTTACCTTCTCCACAAAAAGATACTAACTTAAGCATCGGAGGCCCCGTTGGTTAAAACCGACCGGCGGGCACTAACCACTTTTTGCAGAAGCCAAGCAGGGGGATCCTTTATTTACTTGCAGGGACCACTCAAGCCGTCGGCCATAACCGACACCTCACATCCGGAGGGTTAGAAACCGAAGGGACCCGTTCGGCAGAAATCGGCTGCCACAGTTAGTATCCAAAAATGTCATAGTACTTCGGAAGTTAACATCCAAACATATCGTAATTCTTTGAAGAACAACTATTGAATTAATCTCAATATTTCAGAAGTGAATCTCCGAAAAGGACCCAAACGAGATACAGAGACATTGTTTTGGGGTTTTGGTTCTGTAGATGTAATCCAAAATACAAGGGCTCGGTCGGTAGTAAATATCTGAAGTGTTTGGCTAATTTTAGATGTTAACTTCTGAAATGTTTACAAATTGTTGACACTGAATGTATGAAGTAAGTATGAAATTGTGTTTTGTTATTGATTTTTATTCTGTGATGTAATACGAGTAACGCATTAGTAATGTTAATCATTGATATGAAATCACATGTACATTTATGTTAATCCATTCATTTAGTACTCTAATTTCTCACTTAAAGTACCACTTGAACTTCAGAATTTTGACGAATTAAATTAAAATGTGCATTCTAACTTAAAGCACCACTGGTGGTGCAGTGATAGAGACTTAACCTAATAACTTTAAGGTCTTGAGTTCGAGTCTGAGCACAACTACTATATGTATTCTTACCAAAAGTTAGGCTTGTCCTTGTCATTTTTCCTTCCCAGTCACCCATTAATGGGTACCAATTGGGCATTAATTTTATCTATTTATACTATGTTATTGTCCATTGTAAGGGTGCCTCCATTCGTGGTAGTGGTGTAGGGCCTTTGGTTGTTTTTTTATTATTCGGATGTGTTTATAACGAACAAGGTTGGTTATGTGATCACATTTTTTAAATGGTTAGGTATTTTATTTATTACTATCCATTGATGTTATATGTATTTAGGTATTTTCCACTGAAAATGAATTGGTTGAGCGGGCATAGTCAACCGGTAAACAACTTGGCCTCATCATCATAATCAATGCCTCGGAGACTGTGACGAAGAACTGTAAATCGAGGATTAGGTTCAGTTGTGAGCAAAGTGGAAACTACAAAAAATATGTAAAGAAGTACGATGACGGTTGGGAGGTGAAAGGGAGACCTCACACTATAGGATCCAAGAAATGTGGATGTTTGTTTGAACTCAAAGTTGTTAAGGGATTGCGATTGGACTGTCATAATTTTTTATGGCGCACACAACCATTCTATATCCCATTACCTTGAGGGACATTCCTATACTGGTAGGTTATCATCTTGCAAGGCATCGATATTGGTGGAGATGTCCAAGTCCCTAGTGAAACCTAGGGAAATCGTAAATGTGATTAAGAATGGGGATCCAAGCATCGTTACAACAATCAAAATAGTGTACAATACACATCACAAACACAGAGTGATAGAGCAAGTGGTGAAATCTCAAATGCAATTGCTAATCATGTAACTAGTCCAAAACAATTACGTGGAATGGCACCGAACTAACAAGGCGACTAGTTGTGTAACCAAATTGTTTTGGTCGCATCCCAAGTTTGAGGAATTATTACAGGCTTTTCCACTAGTCTGGTGATGGATTGCACCTACAAGGCTAACATATATAAATATCCTCTGTTATATATTGTCTGTATGACATCCACGTAGATGACTTTCTCAACTTCCTTTACTTTTATGGAATGTGAAAAGGAATCGAGCTATAGATGGGTGTTGGAGAAATTAAAGGAAATAATGGAACCAAACTCACTTCCCTATGTGATTGTCAATTATAGGGAACTTGTTCTTATGAATGCAATCACGGGGGTATTTCCTTCGTGTTCTCATCTTCTATACCAGTGGCATATTAAGAGGAATGTCTTTTCCAAGTGTAGGAAGATGTTCGACGACAATAGGTGGGAGACGATTTTGAAAATTTGGTGCCTTCTAGTGTTGTCAATTAGTGTTTCCAACTACAAAGAGCAGTTGGGGCTTACGGAATGGAGTTTTTCCATGTTCCCCGCAACTCTTGACTATATCCAACATTCTTGGTTGAAATCCTACAAGAATCGATTCATAGGATCCTGAACTGATAATGGCATGCACTTTGGCAATGTCGTTAGCAATAGGTAATCCAATCAAACCCAAATTACGCATTGATTTTAATGTTGCTATTTGCAATGTACAGTATTTTGCACATACTTATGACATCATTTTTTGGTTATTTATAGGGCCAGGAGTCCAATACAAAGCTGAAGAGACATCTAGCCTCGTCGCAAGGCAATTTTGATAATGCATGGGAAAATATGCACGCGTTGGTGGAGGCTCAATGTACTGAAATTCGAGCTTCTTTTGAGAAGAGGTTGGGTTGCTTGCAACACAATTTTAGGGGCTCTCTTTTCAAGGAGATGATGGGGTTTGTTTCAAAGCCATCAATGAGCCTTGTATTTGTCGTATTGCCATAGGTTGAATGGTTAAAACAAACAACATTATTGTGGGACTGCTCTATAAGATGCACACATGGTATACCTTGTGCATGTGGGATCTCTTGTTACGTGTCCAATTAACTCACTCTTCCTTTGTCTTCCATAAATGACCATTTGAAGAAACTATATACAATTGCACCTCTAGAAGCTCCCTCTCTATCGCAATTACTGAAATCAATGTGGATATTTTATTTATCCAATTTTAGGGAATGGATTGGGTGAGAAAGATTCACTTGATTAACAAAGTGAAAGAGCTTGTACACCCCGTATATACATCTTTGTTGGAACCACAAACCAATGATAAGGTAAAGGGTGGCACCAAGACTTCTAACCAAGATAAGTCTACGTCCATAGAACCTTCGGAGTTCGAGTATGTTGAGTCATCTATGTAAAGTACAAAAGCAATTAAGGAAAAGGTGTGCCTCAAGCCTAATAGTAAGGACAATCTATGCGAGACATGTATCTCGTTTTTATGTATCATTTACATTAATTAAAATTAATTAAGAGTAATTAAAATTTGTATGATAATTAAAATAATTATTCAAGTGATTAATTGTGAGTCGGACTGGAAATTTAATGCTTTTATTGTTTATAGAAAATAAAAGAATATTATTAAATAATAAAATAAAATTTTAAATGAATTTATTAATAAAGTTTATAAAGAAAATGTTGAGATTTAATTACGGGAATAATAATATATTATTATTGAAATTCCGAAAATGATATTTAATTATTCAATATTCTAGAAAATAGAGAAAATACATACAAATTATATTATTCCAAATAGAGAATAATATTACCCCGAATATTTAATTTGTACATATATGCATTTATTTTAAGAGTTTCCGATTCATAGAATTTATTATATGTCGTATTTACTCTTATATTATCCTATTTATTTATTTAATAGGATCGGGGAGGCCGTTATCATTGTCAGCACCACAGAAGGACAAACAGATTCTGTAATTTTATCTTCTAGTCAGGTGAGTACTTAAAACACCTTAATTTAGAACAGTTACTTACTTTTCAGTAGTAGAAATATATCCTGTGATTTGAAGTATTTAAAAATATGGAAAATCTATGGATCATACTCATTTTCATATGAAAAGAGATACTACTTTGAAAAGAGATTGGAAGTAAGTTTTGCCACTGTTATGAAAGAAATGTGAGTTTTTTTACCTGAAAAGTGAAAGAGATTTTATGAAAGTAAAGAAAAATGCAGTTTTGAAATGATTATGGAAGTTAAAGAACAAGAAAGAGTTTTCATAATTATAAGAGTTTTGGAAATGAGATTTGTCATTATAAAAGGAAAGAGATTTCATAATTTAAATTCAGATATTTCTGCTCACTAAGTGATAGCCTTGTCTTAGTACCCGAGTTACTGAGGGATTGTCTGTGCGGAGGGAGCACATGCCTGAAGTCTGGGTTAAAGTTCTGGCAAATTCTGGGTTAGAGTCCCAGTAGACCAAGGCAAGTCCTGATGGTTCTTAGGGTTAGAGTCCCTGTCGTTGTTACTTTCCTTACTACTAGGAGCGCTATGAGCAGCCCCTGAATTCATTACTTATTGTATCGAAAATGTTTCTCAGGGTTACAATACTGTCGCAAATGTATGATCAATGGATGTAATGACCCTTGGCTATGATTGATTGAGACAGGATTGTTGAGATTGAGATGGATCCGATTGATCTTATGATATTTCGTACCCATTGTGGATATTTATGAAAAGAGAAAAGGAGAGCAGAACAGTTTTGAAAAGAGAATGAGAACTAAAGTGGTTTGAAAATAAGAAAGGAAAAAAATGGATTTTGAGAAACGAAAGAGATTTGAGAAAAGACAATATAAAGTGTTTTGAGAAAGAAATGAAGAGATTTGAGAAAAGAAAAAGAAAAGTAAATGAAAGTATTTTGAAAGTTGAAACGAATATAAAAACTGTTTTGAGAACTAAAAGAGTTTTATGGAAAAGAAGAAGACAGATGATTTGTTTGAAAATGAGAAAAAGGAAAAATGAGTTTGAAAAGGAAATGATTTGAAGGATACACATATTTTGAGATATATAATCCATAGCTATTTTACTTCTCTTTATTATGTTGTTCTATAAGTATTGACTAGCTTTTCCCAAAGCTGACCCCCTTTTCCCCTCCCAGGTGATGCCGTGTTGAGTTTCGATTAGAGTCCACCAGTCCAGCAGTAGTAGAGAGGAGTTTCAGGGTGTTAGGAGGACTTCTACGTTTAGCATGTCCACCTGTTGAGCTGCATCCGCGGTGAGGCGTAGTGAGTGCTTAGAGGAGGTGATGTTCGAGTCAGCTCAGGTTTTTCAGTTGCAGCGGTTTCATCTTCTCAGTTGTATCTTCTATTTCAGTTTAAGAGTTTATTTGGGCATTGTTTAGCCCTGTTATATCAGAGTGAGTTTGTTCAGTTGTGTGTGAGTTGGGTTAGTGTTTGTAGCCCATTTTTAGTTTTGAGATTCTATATTTCAGTTCAGTTATTAGTGAGTTATATTTATCCTCTTTTAGTAGTTTATAAAATATTTCTATTTTAGTTGCATTAGAAATTTATGGTTGTGAGATTAGATTTTTGGTTGAACGAGTTTCTCCTACCACGTGCTTATCCCTGGATGGATGATATTACAGTTGTCAGGGATAGGGCGAGACAATCTGTGTCATTCCCATTCTTAAATGATTTTATGGATGCTCTATGTTTGTACATTGGTAGTGTTACGGATGACTTTACGGATCGGAATTGCAGGTTCCAAGCCGTATCACATTTGTTGGGTTCAAGGAGAGCAAGATTGGCATATAGTACGAAGAGATTTGCTTCAAGAATTGGATACACATTGAGTTGAGTATGAACAAGTGTTTGGAGAGGTTTGGAAGGCGTATGAGAGAAGTCACAAGTTGTCATATTTCAGCAACAATCATGTACAATCAGATAGATGGATGACAATGTCAGACATGAGACACCTTGTAGCATCCTATTATGATATTGTGTTTGTATCATTATCCATGCATCAGTGTTTGACCTTCCTCTCCGTATGTTCAATGTCGGTTCCATGTATGCATCGAAGGATCCTTACGCTCGGATTCATTAGTGGTTCCCATTTTATAGCGGTACGCAGTTGCAATGTTTATTGATTTATCCATTAGAGAGTGAAGTGGTAAGTATTTAACTCTTGTACATGTAGATTAATATGAAGCCACTTTCTTCAATTCCGCTCATAGCTTGCAACTGGAACATGTGGCATCAACTCGCATTAAGTGGGTGAGAAACACGTTTCAAAGCATCACCAGCAACAATGTTGCGACTAGAGAGACTTTTTGTTTAGAATAAGCAATGTAGTTTGGGTATTTTTCATGCGATATTTGTGATTGAAATAATATTACAACTAATTTTTGGCTTCAAATATGTAATTGAGTATGCGGGATTCAGAAATAACATATTGATGATGTCGTTTCCTTTATGCTATTTGATTAATTTTCTATTTAACATTTAATCATTCGTGTTAAGACCTTTTGAATTGCTTTGAATAAGGACGAGTCTTCATCAACATGTAATGCCCCAATCCATGGACTTGTAAGGGGGCTATATAGTCCCAACACATACAATTCCAGGTCTAGTCTATAATACCCATTTTGAAAATAATAAAATGATGGGAATTTAGTAAATAAATTGAGTGTATTAAAATAAATAATTTTGTTTGTTAAAATGAGATTATAAAAATTATTAAGTAAATTGATGGGTGAAGGTGTATGGTAAATATGATGGGACTGTTTGTTGAGGATAATTAGTGATAATAAATCAATTTAATTATTATGGGGATGCGAAGCATGGAATAGAATTGCTAGAGGAATAGGGACTTGATAAGGGGATTTTATGGGATAATTTTCCCAAGAGGTGAGCCACAATACACTTAACCAAAAATCTGTCATTTCCTTCATTTCTCCCATGAACACCATTTTAGAGTGAGAAACAAGAGAAAAGGTAGAGCTCTTGAAAAAATAATCAACCAAGATCTTGAAGGAGGATCATTTCTCAACTATCCAGACCATCAAGGTAAGGTTTTAACCATGAATTCCTTAGATTTTGTCCATAAAAATAAGTGGTGTGTAAGGAAGTATTGAGTAAACTCTATTTTTATAAAAAAATCTAAAATAAATGGGTTGAAATCATAGAAAACTAAGTTATTTAGTGAAACCAAGGATGGGATTGTGTTTGTAAGTTTGTTAGGAGTCTACATATGAAAAATCACGAAGTTTGGTTGAGTAGATTTCAGTAAAATCGAGTTAGAACATAAGTTGGTCGAGCAAATTTTTACCTAGCCAACCTACTATTCTTCACTGGTTGGAGACCGGTATGCCGACCATTATACCGAGAGGTATATCGGTGTGTATACTAGTGTTTAGAAATGTCTTGACTGTGATATAGAACCCTAGAGTTAACTTATCAGTATGTCGGTCGGTATACCTGGCATTATGCCAGTGGCCTACCGATGGGGTACCAGTCAGGGGAAAATGCGGGGAAAGTGAAGGCAATTAAGTCTAAACTTAAGGTATTGAATTTAAAATTGTTATGGATCATTTTAAGGGTCCATAAGAGGGTTTTAAAAGTTGTTTGAAAGCTAAAGATAAATGGAAAATAAGAACGGATTATAAGTTGTAAGTTCATTTTTATAAGCATGTTCTTCCTTTTATTTATGCAAATGTTATGTCGATATTAACATTTTAAGTTGGTACATATGGGGAAACAAATAATCACGAGTTATCAAAGTGGACTTAAATCTTCTTAATTGGTATTTGGTGAGTTTGTAGAGGGTTATGATAAGCATATTTATAACTTATTCAATTGTTTAAAATCTTGTGAATATGTTTGATAACTAATTGTGGAATATAATTTCCTAAAAGCACGTTAGGGAATATGGTTGTGGAATATATTTTTTATCTAGCATGAGCATGTTATTCTTGTTTACGCCAAGTCCTTGCTAATGCTAGGTAGTTGTTAAAGTTGCTTCTTTATAAGCATGATAAGTTGAATGATTAAGTTGAGAAACATGGAACCATTCTAAACAAGGAAACATATGTTAAGTTGTATGTCTTTATATGGCAAGAGAAGTTGATGAACATTATATACATGTTCTATTGCAAGCATATATGCTTGTAGATGGTTGGAATCTGATAGTCTAGGGGCACGAATAAACATCGTTGATTCATCCATGTTAGAAAACTGAGCTAACAAGTGGAGGCCGATAAACATTGACTATACTAATAAAAGTTGGTTGATTGAGAATTGTAGAAGGATGAGTCATTTAGAAGACAATATGAATAGAAAGAATGATTAACTATTCTTGTTATCGTTACTAGACATTCTTCGCATGATATTATTTGTGGCTTGGCACTAGATGTTATTGTTTAGATGTTGTAACACTATTTATCTCTGTTTATTTAAAATCTATCATAACTGACATACTCCTGGATTTTCTTTGCTTCTTTATGTATTGGAAATCTAGATTTTGGATAACTTGGGTTGGTCCACTGCATGTCAGAAGGAGGAGGCTTTCTTGGTGGTGTCATAGTATGAGTTTGAGTAATAATGTCACTGTTTGTACATATTGTGGTTGTTGCGTGTGTGTCTTGTAATAATGCTGTAAGATTATAAGTGTGGTAAGTTGGTAATTGGAAGAGGATGTGGTACTTGTTTAAATTTGTTAAAAATAAATGCTGAATGTTGTAATAATAATTAAAGTTGGGATAACTAAAGTAGTCGTGTTTTGGATTTTGTATTTTAGCTATTTTGTGTTTCACGTTTCCGTGTCCGTACAGGATTTTTTATTGTCATGTCGGAATGGGGCGTGACAGCTTAATATTAGAGCATAGGTTTAATGGTCTTAGACGTGTGTATTGGAGATTAGAGTATAGAAAATAAGATTGTGTGTATTTACTAATTACCCTTAAGTTTGATTGGAAGAATACTTATGTCACAACCAAATCCAAAAATATGGATTAGGATGGACTAAGAACTCACAAATTCTCATTTCTTAAAATTAATCAGCAACTTTAAAATTCTTTTATTAAAATTCTAAACCAAAAATTACTTTTAAACTTGATACAAACCATAAATCAAATTGCAACTAAACATTTTAGATAGTTCAAAACAAATTACATAACACTCAATATCCACAACAGCTTCTGTTCTCATTTATTATTACAGAACAACTACTTATCTTTTCTTTACAAAATTAAATTATAAAGTTAAACTTAACATTGGCCGATAGTGGACGACATCTACTAGCAAGCGTCAACCTGCACACTAAAGCTAGAATCCCGAAGTGGAATTCCAAGAATGAATAAAAATACTAAAATTACTTAAATTAAAGCAAAAATAAATCAATAGTGATACAAGAAATCATAGCATAAACCAACATCTGAATACTAAAGGAATAGCACAACTAATGACTTAATTGGCAATGCATAACCTATTCATATGACAATGCAAGTTGTGTTAATTTTAGACTCGACAAAGCCACCAAAGCTCATAGCATAATAAAAGCCAACTAAGCTTACAATTCAAAGCCTCAAAGCTTACTTATCTTTTTAAAGCCAACAAAGCTTACGACAAAGCCAACAAAGCTTACGACAAAGCTTACAACATATTTCTCTTCTTTATATATATTTTTCCTTCTTCAATTGACATGCATATCATGTTATGCCACTCAACAACTATCATACATGTTTAACCGATATGCAAGTAAACACAAACATTAAACAATAACATTCAACAACTAACATTCTACAATTAAGTAATTAAAGTATGCATAATCCACTCACCAAAAACCTTTATAAAAAGGATCTTTACTCATTCTCTGGTCCTGTATTCTTTTCTAACTTTTCACGTGTCAATATTG